>CM076569.1:661479981-661718854 GCA_034641835.2 Pinus albicaulis | reverse complement strand
AACTAGTAACTCAAGATGTACATAAAAATCAAGTTTTGAAAGCTTTGAATATAGGAAATGATACTGATACTTTAAACTTGACATATGATAAACCAAAATTGTTGTTTGGTTCTGAAGTAGAAGGAAAATACCAAGAAGGGGCTATCCCTCCCTTCTATGTCAGTTTAAACATACATGATAAAATATTTCACAATGCCATGCTAGACTCTGTTGCCTCCCACAACCTCATGCCAAAAGTGGTGATGGAGAGATTAGGCCTAGAAATTACTGAACCTTACAAAGACCTTTATTATTTTGATTCAAGCAGAGTAGTGTGTTGGGGTCTAATTAAGGATTTATGTGTCAATCTAGCACAAATTCTTGCTAATGGTCTAGTTATGGACATAGTAGTTGCTGACATTCCCCCAAGTATGGCATGCTTTTATCCAGATCATGGGGAGCCAAACTTCAAGGGAACCTTCAAATGGACATGTCTTATGCCACCATCCCAGTATTTAACCAAACAAAAAGATTATACCAGGAATCTCATATGAAATATATGGTAAGCAGCCTAGATAGGCCAAACAACACTCCTGTTTATTCCATTCATTCAGATCTTGATTCATTTATCTTGTTCAATGAAGATGAAATCAGAAAACAAGAAAATGAAAATGAAAAAGATTTGAGCCCACTTGAACAGCCAAATCTGTCCTCAAATGAAAAACATAACAGCTCAAACTTTAGCAGCTTTGAGCAGCAGAATGATAGTAAGTTTGAAATATAAACACCGTGGAACATGAGATTTGATGGCTCTTGTGGTAAAAATGGTTCTGGAGCTAGTGTATGGATACATAATACAAATAAAGGACATTCCTACAAACTTGATTTCCAATGCACTAATAACATTTCGGAATATGAAGCTCTCCTCCTTGGTTTACATTTGCTTAAGAACATAGGAGCAAATAAAATATCAGTCCAAGGAGATTCAGAGCTGATCATTAGGAAAATAAAAGGGGAGTATTCAGCCAAAAACCCAAGATTAAGAGAATATAGGAATGCTACCCTAGATCTCCTGAAAACCTTTGAGAAATATGAACTCACTTTCATCCTTAGAGCTTTGAATAACCTTGCTAATAAACTTGCCTTTGCTGCTAGCAATTGCCCAATTCCCCATGTAAATGAACTATTCACTGTCAAAGTAAAAATTCGGCCTACAATACCTGACAATGAAAACTATTGGCAAGTGTTTGAGGGTGATAAACACATTGTTTATTTTCTGCAATCTAAAAATAATTTTGCTGTATCAAAACCTAGCTCAAGCCATGAAAAAGATTGTTTTGATAAAAAACAGGTCCACATAACAGAGTTGTCCTCTACTGCTGATATAAACCAATTCGAACATCTTTTTAAGGAAGAATTACTTGACAATCTAGACCAAAAGGACCTTGAGGTTTTACAATGAAAAGATGATTCAATACTAAGGGCCTTACACCATTAGAGGAGCTTTTTGACTTCAATGATGCAGCTAAAAAACCAAAGATGGAGCCTATAGAAACTAATGTAGAAGAACATAACATAGGCAGCATGAATGAACCCAAAATGATCAAGTTATCTAGCACTCTTCCTACTCATATAAAACATGAATATATTAAAATTTTCAAATAGTTTGGAGATGTGTTTGCATGGGGGTACAAAGATATGAAATCATATGATACCAGCATTATTCAACAAAAAATTC
This sequence comes from Pinus albicaulis, assembly GCA_034641835.2. Taxonomy (NCBI): domain Eukaryota; kingdom Viridiplantae; phylum Streptophyta; class Pinopsida; order Pinales; family Pinaceae; genus Pinus; species Pinus albicaulis. The sequence continues at coordinate 661,717,137 of CM076569.1, read as the reverse complement.
CTCTTAAAGAAAATAAAAAACCTTTCAAACAAAAACTAAGAAGGATAAACCCTATTTTATTACCTTTGGTTGAGAAAGAGATCAAGAAGATGTATGATGTTGGGATCATAGTTCCCCTTAGGTACTTAGAGTGGGTTTCCAACCTTATGTCCATTAGGAAGAAGACTGGGGAGATTAGGCTTTGCATTAACTTTAGAAATATAAACAAATCCTCCCTGAAATATAATTATCCCTTGCCTAAAATGGATCGCATACTCCAAAAGGTGGTTGGATCTACGAGAATATCACCCTTGGATGGTTTTTCAGGCTACAACCAAGTGCTAGTACTCCCAAGTGATCAACACAAAACTGCCTTCACCACACCTTGGGGTGCCTTCATGTATGTAAAATTCCATTTGGTATGATGAATGCAGGGGCCACATTCCAAAGGGCCATGGATATAGATTTTTCAGAAGACATAGGCTATTTCATAATCATTTACCTTGATGACATCACTATTTACTCCAAAACTGATAAAGAGCACTTAGTCCATTTGAGAAAATTATTTGAGAATTGTAGAAAATATGGCTTATCTTTGAATCCCAAGAAAACACTCTTTGGTCTCCAGGAAGAAAAAATCCTAAGCCACATAATCTCTAAAGAAGGAGTCAAATTAGACCCTAAAAGGATTGAAGGCATATTGAAAATCAGCCATCTTAGAAACCTCAAGGAATTGCAATCTTTCATTGGGAAGATCAAATTTTTGAGAAGGTTCATCCCCAACCTTGCTGAACTTTTGAGAAATATCAAAAACATGCTAAAAAATGAGACAGGAGTTAAATGGACCTTAAAAGCTAAACAATCATTTGAACTAGTGAAACAAGCTCTCACTCAAACAACAGTTCTTACTAGTCCTGATTTCACCAAGGATTTCTACATTTTTTCATTTTCATCTAAGCACACCATTGCTGCAGTGTTGTTGCAAAATAATAACATAAGGCAAGAACAACCAATATCCTTTTTTAGTAAGAGATGCTCTACTCAAATATAACATCATGGAGAAACAAGCCTTAGCCTTGATAAAAGCATTGAAAGATTTTCGAGTCTACATTCTACACCCTCATATCCAGGGATAATTTTAAGAACCCCCCTAAATTTATATATATAAAAAATAGGCGAATCCCCGTGATACATAGGAAAAATGGAAGGCGATTTTATTAATAATATAATATGTATATATAATTTTTTGGCGAATCTCTCACGAGATTATATTATCCTGTAAAATCATGGCGAATCACTAGTACAAATGGCGAATCACTACTACAAAATGGTGAATCGTTGTCTAATGGACTTTGGGGTGTTGGTTCCAATGAAGATATGGTAGTTGAACCAGGAGTAGAAGGAAGAGAACCACCGAGACCAAGCATGGTACATGGTGACTCGTGAGGGAAGTAGTTCTCGTGCAGTTTGGAAAACACGTTCTTCTAGTTCTGCTAAGCGTAGTGTTGTTGCTCATGCTACTACTAACACTGATATTGAGGTTGGAGAGGAGTTTGAGGAGAAATGAATAGCAACAGGAAGAAAAGAAAACATGCTATTAAAAAAAAGTGTTGATAAACACTGGATCCGATCCAGGTGCCATGGTACAATAACAATATCGCAAAATACTTCAAATGTTCAACTATGGAAACATAATTTACATTACAACACCATCATGACTCTTACAACCATATTTATGGAAATTATTTGATGTTGTGAAGCTCTTAAAGGAAGACCTAACATGGTAACTATAATAAGGTGAACTGCTTTTCACTTCAAAATATTATTCCTTCTCATGCCTTCAAAATCTGGATATTGAAAGGAATATGTGCCAGTTGCAGCCACCCTGCTGAATTTGTTAAAATTATAACCATCAACATGAAGAGAACCATTAGAAAAACTACATTCCCCACGTCATGCCCATGCCATGCCATGAATCTGTTTGTAGCAGAATCCCACAAGTAGTAGTAGTGGCACCTTGTATTTACCTGATAGCTCCATTGATTGGGGAGGAGGCCCACTCTAGAACTTGCCAATGCTCTCCTAGTATTGTTGTACAAATGCTGTCTTGTTTTAAATTTGTACAAGGAGAGATACGTTTTTAGTATATGCATCTTTTCAAATCTGGTAGTTATAACTTATAAGTCCAAATAAAATATAACCCAAAGAACCATATTTTTCTATAGGCATGACAAATCTGGGCAGATATCAATTACTGGCAACTTGTCCGTGGATGTGATGAAGTCAATTATGACTGAAACAGTTTTCACCCTTGATGAAATTTGACCTAATCATACTTTCAATAATGAAATGCAGCGAGAATGGACAAGACAAAGGTACGAATTGGCTCTGGATTATAAAAAAATCTAAGCATTGAACTGTGTATTAAACTCAATCCCAATTCAGTGCCACACACAATTCACAATAGTAATAAACACCTGCACAGCTAGGAAACTTATGACAGCCCGGCAGCAAGATCCCTAGAACATATATATATATATATATATATATATATTTAAATTTCTTCTTAGGTGGGAGGTAGGCCTTTACATAATTGGTTCCTTGATTTTGGTGCTTTAAAGCACATGGCCATCAAGAAGGATTGGTTTATTACCTTCATTGAAGCCAAATCCAAAATAGAAACTACAGTCTTTGGTTTTGGTTGGGTGCATTTTGTGGAAAATTGTGGGGATGTTCAAATGAAATTGTTAGATGTTAACAAGTGTACTTCTGAGAATGTGCATTACATACCATTGATCAGATATAGATAAAAATCTTCTCTCAATTAGTGAGATAACAATATAGAGTCCATATTTGGAGGCCTCATTTAGTGTTGAAAATCGTTTTGTGAAAGATAAAGGTAATGGGCCAATGGTTAGGTGATTGCATCGGTGCTAAAACAGAATGGGTTGTATAGGCTTGTGGATGTTGATGTTGATGAAGAATTTGTTGGATATATCAAAGGCTACCAAAGACTTTTTAATTCAGGTTCAAATTTCTTTCATACTGATGAGTTATTCACATCATTCAATAATGAAAAATGGTGTTACTGCTGGAATGGATGTTTAAAGGGACTTCCTCCTCGTGCTTTTTGCAGCTTGTACTGACCACCGTGGGACTCCACAGTCTCCAGCTCGGACATGTACATTGGAAGCGCAGGAGGGAGCTATTTGTGTAAGAACAGAGAATATTCTTATCTTACATTTATCTTCTGTCTATATTCCCATATAATTTTTGAGCTATGTACATTGCTGGGAATACTAGATATTTTGCAATAAGCAATCCATGTAAAGGCTGTTTAAACTCTATTGGTTTTTATTTGTCTTGTGAAGGGTATTTTTCTGCATCTCCATTGTTTTTTTATGTATGGACTGACACTGATTTTTGGTTGATATTCTTAGTGGGGTAGAGCTTACTATGTGAGAGGATAACCCGAGAAGGAAAGATTGGCTATGGAGGTGAGATGAAAGGGGAGTCTCACTGTTTTGTTTAGCATGTTTTTCTTTGCCTATTAATGGGAAAAACACTGATGGGTTTTTACTAATAAATGTGATAATCAATATCTAGAAAGGAGGGAATGTGAATATGATCTTAAGGCCTCTGTAGATTTCTACACAGTAAGATGCTCTGCATTTCTCCATATATATGGCAACTGCCTAACAATTTCTTGGAAATATATAGAAGCTATTCATGTGTTTGAAATTTTCATATGATGTCTGATCTTCAATGGTGGATTTGTTATTGTAGGAGGAAAGAGAATTTGCAACCCCATTTCTGACTGGAGTCCTAGTGTGAGTTCAAGCAGATTTGATCTCATAGCCTTAATTTCTCTGGGCTTGTCTCATTTTTTGTTGGCTTTATTTTATATGGCAATACATTTTGCTCCTGCTTTTTAGACAAATTCATCATAATCACTGGTAGATTCATCATAATCATTGGTTTTATAATTCTTGCAGGTTCATATCAACTCCAAACAAGAACATAAACAAGTACTATTTGGGCCCAGCTCCACTGCAAGAAATGGCAAGGTATGTAACTTACAACAATATATTTGACCCAAATGTTTGAAATATGAGATTTGTTTTAAGTATAAAGCGTTTCAATAGAATTTCACTTACAGATGGCATCATCTTGTATGCAGGCAAATTGCAAAAGCTGCTGGTCCATGTGGGAATAACCGTGACTATCTTTTCAAGTTGGAGCAAGCCATGGATAGCATTGGTGAGTTTTTCTTCTGACATACTGGCCCTTTCATACATCCATGCTCTGAATACTGTGTTTCTCTGTAGTTGGAGTGAAATTTATAACTTGATTTATTGTTATAATGTCATAGGCCATCCAGACCAAGGGGTGATAAAGCTTTCAAGTGAAGTGAGGAAGTTTCTTGGAGGCATTCAAAACGTTTTCCATCAATCACCCTTGTGACTGCTAATAGCTCTGACATCCCACAATTACAACTTCAACCATATATCACCAACTGCTAATTCCTGAAATGGTTACATTCTTTTCTACTAACAGAGCTGAATATGCATGAATATTCCATCTAATCTGACAGTTGAGAAAGTGGTTCAGAATTTCCAATGAACAGCAACAGGAAGAAAATAAAGCATGCTATTAAAAAAGTGTTGATAAACAATGGATCCAATCTAGGTGCCATGGTACAATAACAATATCGCAAAATACTTCAGATCTTCAACTATGGAAACATAATTTACATTACAACACCATTTAAGTTGAAGAAGTGAAAGGGCATCAGAATTAAGATCTCATCATTTCCACAGTAGTTGTGTTGTCAAGCAGTCTCACTGTATACAACAGCTTTATCTTATTGCAGTAGTAAGCCTCAAGGTTCATCATTGCCCTGCAGCAGTTGCTTAAGACTATCATTGCAGTGTTTTGATACAACACCCTTGTGACAATAACCTTTTATATGACAATAATCCTAAAGTGTTCATGATAGTCCTCCTGTGGGCCTAACTGAAGTATACCTGCGGTGAGTAAGTTCTGAATATCATACAGTTTCGCTAAGCACAAAGATCTTCTAGAGTTTGCTGGCATGATATAATAGTCATTAACACTGTCTTGAATGAGTGGTTTGCAGAACAAGGCCAACAACTTGAAGGGATCCTAAAAGGCATCAAAAAGCCTAAACCTTGTGGTATATTGTTGATAGCAAGAAGCTTCAGAACAAAAAGGCATCATCACACTTAAGGTATATTTCTCATTGGCACATGCAAAACAGAGAATAGTAGGCAGGTTGCTTCAGATGCATTTGATCAATGTATGATACTAGCTGATATAACTTGACTAGAGACTTTAAGTTTGTTTGAACAGAGACGTATGGATCCATATTGATTTTCTATACTAAAAGACCCTAAATTAGCTTATGGAGGGGCACAATTAAATAATCTAAATTACATAAAATTTGGGATTTTTATTGCCATGTGCAAAATCAAAAGAGAATGAGCCCTCAAACACGACCAAACCCCACAAATGAAGCGCATACGGGGTGTTCTGGCACAGCATCCAGCCTACAAAAGCCCTTAAACGTGCAAGAATCCTTCAATCATTCTTCAAAACTGCCATGCAACCCTTCAAAGTGGGCACAGAAGCCTCAAGTGGACTGTCTAGCTCAACAAAATCTCCAACATGTAACAATTCAGACTCCCACATTCCCCTCAAGCATCTCAAAATGTGGACATATCACCCTTCAAGGTAGCAAGAAACCTTAATGATGATAAACCCCCTTTTTAAGTCACAAGAATCAGCTCAAACTAGGGCTAACCCTGCCACTTTGCATGCATTTGCAAATGGCTGAACACATGATTCATGTCGGCCCTCATTTATGTACTTTAAAGTTATCTCAAAAATCAGTTACACAGGTCAGCTCCATTATATTTTGGCAGGTCAACTCAACACCATTTATTCTAACGTTCACACACACATATATGACATTGTTCGCCATATTCCTCTTAAGATTAGTGCGTTGGGCATACTATTTTCCTCAGCCCCAGGTCACATTGTCCTGCCTCTGTTCTTCTCTGCTGAGAGCACCCAACATCATTTGTATCATGTCTGCCAAAAGAATTTTCCATGTACCAGGAGGATTCACTCAGGTACCCAACATGACCAATACAATGGAGACAACTCTCAGGCTGTTTTGACATACTACATTTGGTAACAAGAGGCACCTGTCAGATCTTGTGTTCTGTTCTATGTCACCCTGAGTCCGCATTTGATCTGTAACTTGATCTACCCCAGAAGAAAAAATTTCACCAATATCCACAATTGCATTTGCTGGGATCTTTTTACGGGCTTGAAACCAATCATTGCTAATAATAAATACAGGGGAAGAACCAAATATCTACCTGTGGAACATTTTTTCAGAAAATTCCATGAAGGGGTCACTGCTCTAAGCAACAAAGATCAGTGTTTTCTTCTCTGTTCACAGTCTTCTTGCAGCTCTTTTCTTTTGTTTTCAGTCCAATCAAAAGATCTGGATCCTCTCAAACAAGATCATATTTATTTACTCCCATTCTCTCATCAAGTATCTGTGTTTTTTTTTGAACAATGAGGATCATCAACTTCAGTCTGAACTACACAGCCTATTTAACTGATTTGTTTGCAGCAGCTTTAACACCAGATGGAGATTCAAACCCGTAATCAGTCTGGTACGAGTTGGTAACTCATCTTTACAAACAGCTAGCTAATCCCACTTTTCAAGCTCAAAATCGTTCTCAGGCTGAATTATGTCATCTGTACAGATTCGATCCAAGAAACCTAAGCTTGATAGTTTTGCAAATTTTACAGCTTTCTCCTTATACTCTTCCACAGCTTTGACAGTCATCTCTGTTTTCACAAAATTTTGTGACAGTAATCAATTTTAATCTTCTAGGTACAACTTACACAGAAGTTGGAAAGAAAAAGGACTAAGTTAAAAAAATAAATTCATTAGCACATTCAACCTCTTCGTGCGAGTTGATCATAACTTTCTCCTTTAAGTACCCAACCAAAATAGTGGGTAACTGTTCCAAACAACTCATATTGTGGTGTAAGAAGATTTTAATGAGTAAAGTCGACATGAAGGACAATGGAGGTTGGCAAGTTATTGATGAAGTTTTCCTTGTACAAGGGATTCACACCTTGAAGACTCCGAAGAGATTTCAGAGTGTGGAAGGGAGCAGTCATCCAAGGTTATATTACTTCAGATTCACAAATAGTCAACATGATGATGAAGGCCCTAGCAAAGGGGGGGTTTGAGATGCTGTGATAGTAGTTTGGTGGAGAACACTTTCCTTACAAAGGAGAGTTATTTCTTAACTATGATTGCTCAGTCGTTTCTCTTCCTCCAGCAGAGATGCCACACTTCAGTGGAGATAGTAGGTTATTGCAAATCCTAGCCTTGGGGTCTGTGCATAGCATAAGAAGTGCCTTCTGATTGTGGACTTCAGCAGAGTTAATGACGCACAGCAACAGATTATATGGGCAATGAGAAGGGGTGCATGCATGCATGTGCCAGACTTAGAGTAGATATAATTTTAGTTGCTCTTATAAAATCAGAAGTGATGCCTTCTTCAGTGTTAGATTAGATTCTATTCTAGGAGTAAGTTAACTATTGTTTCAGATTTGGAAGTTTAAGTTTAGACCTTGCTTCCATTATTTTCAGAAGTTGACTTCACAAACTTAGCAGTTTGCTTTTTCAGAACAAGATGGGCTATTTTGTATTTTCTCCTACCCTTTTTCATCTATAAAGAAAGGAAGGGTGTGAGAGATCAAACAATTCCAGTTTTGAGTGAGCTGTTGTAATGTTTTCTTTTTTTAGTTAATAAGAAAACAGAGGTGTGTTTTTGAGTGCTACAGATTTATTTTTGATGTTCGTATCGTCAAGTAACAAGTGTTGGTAGATTTGGTGTATAAACCAACAGTTTTGTACGTTTCTAGTTTACTGATTTATAGAGTTTTAGGTTGCCGTCCTTGTCTTTAGAAAGGATACACATATGCCAAGGGACCATAGGCAGACCCCTTTCACCTCGATATTTGGCTCATAAAAAGGACCTCAAGATTTTCTCCAATTTGCCAAACTGGGTACATTATGGAGCCATATCTATTGAGAAATTTCTCCAATTTGCCCAACTGGGAACACTTATGGAGCCATATCTATTATAATTGACCTGTTTCACAGTCTCTGGAGACTTTAAGTTTGTTTGAACAACAAAATCTATTTGATTATTTAGTGTGAATTTCAACAACAAAAACTAGTCGAACTTTGAGGGCATCCAAATCCAAACCTGATTGTCAGTGAAGGCCCCTCGGTGCTGAGGAGGATCATTGTGATCGAGTAAGCTTGCAGTAGTGCCCCCTGTGACAACTTTATATCCCACTGGATTTCCAATCTTTGTCTTATTTGATGGATTGATCACATGAAACGTAGATGGCTGATAGAGGCTCAACTTAATTTGGGCATCCTTCTCTGTTTTTGCTATGTGTCTCCCTGCTTTCCAAAAACTTTTTCTTGGAGTGATAATCCACAAAAAAGCTAAAGAGGAAGAAAATATCTACATGATAAGTGATAATCCACATTGATTCACAGGCAATAGAGGAATCTCTATTCATCTGAACATTAATCTAAGCAGTCGTAATGTACATACCCACAACGACCATCAACAATCTTCTGCACACAAACATCACTTTCTATTCACCTCACCAGAGTGGATTAGATGCAAGCTCTGAGAGTTCATGGGCAATAACACTGATCATGCCATCCACACCAACGTTACTATTAGGGGACTTGAAGGGCTGCATACCAGTTATGTATGAAGGGATTGAGAAAGGGTATGCACAGACATCTGGGCATTGTGTTCTAGAGTGCCCTACCCAAGCATAGGAAAGGGTATACCCTACAGTGGAAGGGAAGGTAAAATAATGAAACCCACAAACTGCCCTACAGAAATCCTGGACTTCTACATCAGTAGAAGTGAGCAAGAGATAGGGACCAGTCTTGGGATCAATGGGCAAGGGATGGCGAAGGGCGGTTACTGCACTCTTAATCACAGCCTGGATTGAGAGGCGAGTGAGTGACTTTCCATGAGAGTAATAGCGATCATTCACTTCAGATCCCACCACAATATTCTTGTTGATGTTGGACCCAGTCTGGTCTGTGTAATGCTGCACAGTCCTCCACCATTCTGCAACAGAGGGGGTTTTGCTGCTCCTGACGCTTCTATTGTTGTCTGAGCGAGCAAGCAAGAAAGCCTTTATGATCCTCTTGTCATTGAAAGTCTAGTTGCCATACCGGATTGTGTGAATGGTGATATTTTCTGTGAGGCTTGAGCACAGGACCGTTGTGGTATCTCATGTGGAAAAATTCTGAGGAGCCTTCATATCTCTTTGAGCTCCCAAATTCATTTCCCATGGATACATCTGCAGCTTTTGTTGTGTTGAAGTTGGAAGGCCATGGCCTCTAGGCTTCAACAGCTATAAAAGCCAGAATACAGAAGAAAAATATAGAACCCACATGGAATGAAGCAGCAAAAACCCCAACTCTCTCCATTTATAAAAAAAATACAATAACTATTCCATAACTATTCCAAAGCCTCTAAACAAGTCCCTGATCTGGATCCTCTCAAACAAGATCATATTTATTTACTCCCATTCTCTCATCAAGTCTCTGTGTTTTTTTTTTAACAATGAGGATCATCAACTTCAGTCTGAACTACACAGCCTATTTAACTGATTTGTTTGCAGCAGCTTTAACACCAGATGGAGATTCAAACCCGTAATCAGTCTGGTACGAGTTGGTAACTCATCTTTACAAACAGCTAGCTAATCCCACTTTTCAAGCTCAAAATCGTTCTCAGGCTGAATTATGTCATCTGTACAGATTCGATCCAAGAAACCTAAGCTTGATAGTTTTGCAAAGTTTACAGCTTTCTCCTTATACTCTTCCACAACTTTGACAGTCATCTCTGTTTTCACAAACTTTTGTGACAGTAATCAATTTTAATCTTCTAGGTACAGCTTACACAGAAGTTGGAAAGAAAAAGGACTAAGTTAAAAAAATAAATTCATTAGCACATTCAACCTCTTCGTGCGAGTTGATCATAACTTTCTCCTTTAAGTACCTAACCAAAATAGTGGGTAACTGTTCCAAACAACTCATATTGTGGTGTAAGAAGATTTTAATGAGTAAAGTCGACATGAAGGACAATGGAGGTTGGCAAGTTATTGATGAAGTTTTCCTTGTACAAGGGATTCACACCTTGAAGACTCCGAAGAGATTTCAGAGTGTGGAAGGGAGCAGTCATCCAAGGTTATATTACTTCAGATTCACAAATAGTCAACATGATGATGAAGGCCCTAGCAAAGGGGGGGTTTGAGATGCTGTGATAGTAGTTTGGTGGAGAACACTTTCCTTACAAAGGAGAGTTATTTCTTAACTATGATTGCTCAGTCGTTTCTCTTCCTCCAGCAGAGATGCCACACTTCAGTAGAGATAGTAGGTTATTGCAAATCCTAGCCTTGGGGTCTGTGCATAGCATAAGAAGTGCCTTCTGATTGTGGACTTCAGCAGAGTTAATGACGCACAACAACATATTATATGGGCAATGAGAAGGGGTGCATGCATGCATGTGCCAGACTTAGAGTAGATATAATTTTAGTTGCTCTTATAAAATCAGAAGTGATGCCTTCTTCAGTGTTAGATTAGATTCTATTCTAGGAGTAAGTTAACTATTGTTTCAGATTTGGAAGTTTAAGTTTAGACCTTGCTTCCATTATTTTCAGAAGTTGACTTCACAAACTTAGCAGTTTGCTTTTTCATAACAAGATGGGCTATTCTGTATTTTCTCCTACCCTTTTTCATCTATAAAGAAAGGAAGGGTGTGAGAGATCAAACAATTCCAGTTTTGAGTGAGTTGTTGTAATGTTTTTTTTTTTAGTTAATAAGAAAACAGAGGTGTGTTTTTGAGTGCTACAGATTTATTTTTGATGTTCGTATCGTCAAGTAACAAGTGTTGGTAGATTTGGTGTATAAACCAACAGTTTTGTATGTTTCTAGTTTACTGCTTTATAGAGTTTTAGGTTGCCGTCCTTGTCTTTAGAAAGGATACACATATGCCAAGGGACCATAGGCAGACCCCTTTCACCTCGATATTTGGCTCATAAAAAGGACCTCAAGATTTTCTCAAATTTGCCAAACTGGGTACATTATGGAGCCATATCTATTGAGAAATTTCTCCAATTTGCCAAACTGGGAACACTTATGGAGCCATATCTATTATAATTGACCTGTTTCACAGTCTCTGGAGACTTTAAGTTTTTTTGAACAACAAAATCTATTTGATTATTTAGTGTGAATTTCAACAACAAAAACTAGTCGAATTTTGAGGGCATCCAAATCCAAACCTGATTGTCAGTGAAGGCCCCTCGGTGCTGAGGAGGATCATTGTGATCGAGTAAGCTTGTAGTAGTGCCCCCTGGGACAACTTTATATCCCACTGGATTTCCAATCTTTGTCTTCTTTGATGGATTGATCACATGAAACGTAGATGGCTGATAGAGGCTCAACTTAATTTGGGCATCCTTCTCTGTTTTTGCTATGTGTCTCCCTGCTTTCCAAAAACTTTTTCTTGGAGTGATAATCCACAAAAAAGCTAAAGAGGAAGAAAAGATCTACATGATAAGTGATAATCCACATTGATTCATAGGCAATAGAGGAATCTCTATTCATCTGAACATCAATCTAAGCAGCCGTAATGTACATACCCACAACGACCATCAGCAATCTCCTGCACACAAACATCACTTTCTATTCACCATCAGCAATCTCCTGCACACAAACATCACTTTCTATTCACCTCACCAGAGTGGATTAGATGCAAGATCTGAGAGTTCATGGGCAATAACACTGATCATGCCATCCACACCAACGTTACTATTAGGGGACTTGAAGGGCTGCATACCAGTCATGTATGAAAGGGATTGAGAAAGGGTATGCACAGACATCTGGGCATTGTGTTCCAGAGTGCCCTACCCAAGCATAGGAAAGGGTATACCCTACAGTGGAAGGGAAGGTAAAATAATGAAACCCACAAACTGCCCTACAGAAATCCTGGACTGCTACATCAGTAGAAGTGAGCAAGAGATAGGGACCAGTCTTGGGATCAATGGGCAAGGGATGGCGAAGGGCTGTTACTGCACTCTTAATCACAGCCTGGATTGAGAGGCGAGTGAGTGACTTTCCATGAGAGTAATAGCGATCATTCACTTCAGATCCCACCACAATATTCTTGCTGATGTTGGACCCAGTCTGGTCCGTGTAAAGCTGCACAGTCCTCCACCATTCTGCAACAGAGGGGGTTTTGCTGCTCCTGACGCTTCTATTGTTGTCTGAGAGAGCAAGCAAGAAAGCCTTTATGATCCTCTTGTCATTGAAAGTCTAGTTGCCATACCGGATTGTGTGAATGGTGATATTTTCTGCGAGGCTTGAGCACAGGACCGTTGTGGTATCTCATGTGGACAAATTCTGAGGAGCCTTCATATCTCTTTGAGCTCCCAAATTCATTTCCCATGGATACATCTGCAGCTTTTGTTGTGTTGAAGTTGGAAGGCCATGGCCTCCAGGCTTCAACAGCTGTAAAAGCCAGAATACAGAAGAAAAATATAGAACCCACATGGAATGAAGCAGCAGAAACCCCAACTCTCTCCATTTATAAAAAAAAATACAATAACTATTCCATAACTATTCCAAAGCCTCTAAACAAGTCCCTGATGTGCATTATATCTTAATATTATGGTTTGCGTGGTCAGGATTTGGAAGAAGGAACCGGTTTGCAGTTTGATGTTGGTGAGAATTATGTTCATCCTCTTATTTTCCCTCACCGATCCTGTGCACAACATGACAAACCCCAGCTACATGGAAAACACCAGGTACGCTGAGAATAGAAGGTAATCTGCATTGATGGCATCTTGTATTGATGTCATTGAATCCAGAACTGATGTCATTGAATCCAGAACGACCGTCGGGTCTCCTTGGAGAGGGAGAGTCCCATTAATGAAATAGCTTGATGATATAGTCGAGCTTGATGATATAGTCGACATGAGCAGCCCATTTCCCATTAATGGAGGATGATGTTCTCAGTAAACCATTACCCTCGCTCAGCTAGCAAGAAGATCGGCGAGCTTATGCACATCAAGAACCAACATTCAACTTCCAAGCCCCAACCATGTCTGCGAACCAGTGAAAAAAAATGGTAGCAAGAAGATCGGTGAGCTTATGCACATCAAGAACCAACATTCAACTTCCAAGCCCCAACCATGCCTGCGAACCAGTGAAAAAAAATGGGGCGAATCGCTCCAACCCCTTCCTCGGACGCTGTAAATGCAGGCGAATTGCATTGAAATGTGCTCCAACAAAGAAAATCGAGGGCGAATTGGACTGTTTCAGTTTTATGCGCATTTTTTTCGGTAGGCTAATATATAATAATTAATTATTTTTAAAATAATTATTGGGCTAATTTTATAAAACTATAGAAAATAGGGTTTATATAAAAAATTCGCCTTATTAAAATTTAAAATCCCTTAAAATTCGCCTTTGGGCTAAAATTCGCCCCTAAAATTATCCCTGCTCATATCATTGATTTTTTCCCACATATAGTTGTTAAGGAAATTCTAAATCAAGGCCCTGATGGTAAAAGGGGAAAATGGATTGCTATTATCTTAGAGTATGATTTGGAAATCAGGCCTACCAAGCTGATTAAAGGACAGGGATTAGAAAAACTCATGGTAGAATCAAATTTCCAAGCATTAGACATGAATATGATTGATGTTTTAGAAGAAAAAAAAGAATTCACAGCTCCATACATTGAAGAAATATTTTTGAATTCCTCTTGGTATGCTGATATCGTATATGTGCTTCTTTATCTCAATACTCCTCCTTCTTTATCAAAGACTAAAGCTAGATTATTGAAACAAAAAGCTTTAAATTACTACATTTTATATGGAGTGTTATATTGGAAGAATGTTGTTGGCATATTTCTTAAATGTTTGCTTGAGAATGATGTAGGAAAAATCATGCATGAGCTGCATGAGGGAGAGTGTGGAGGTCACCTTTACTGGAAAACCATAGCAAACAAGATTCTTAGAGCTGGCTATTATTGGCTCACCCTTTTTCCTTACACCCACAAACTAGTCATGACTTGCCATAAGTGCCAAATTTTTGATGGCAAGAGAAAACCCCTACCTTTACCTTTGCATCCCATCAGTATTGAGGCTCCCTTTCAAAAATGGGTCTTATACTTTATTGGAGAGATTCACCCAAATTCATTTTCCCAACATAAGTGGATCCTTACTGCCACTGATTATTTTACCAAGTGGATAGAGGCTATCCCTTCTAGGAATGCTACTGACTCAGTCATTATCAAGTTCCTTGAGTCCAACATATTATCCTGATTTGGTTGTCCTAGAAAGATCATTATAGATAATGCTGCTACCTTTAAATCCAAAAGAATGGTTGATTTTTGCTATAAATATCATATCACATTGGGGCATTCCACAACTTACTACCCCCAGGGTAATGGGCTAGCTGAATTCTCCAACAAAATTTTGATCAAAATTATCAAAAGACTGCTGGAATAGAATAAAAAATCATGGTATAGTAATCTAGTTCATGCATTATGGGTTGATAGACTAATCACCAAGAAATCAATCAGTATGTCGCCCTATCAGTTGGTGTATGGCATGGATGCAGTCTTCCCAACATCCTTGGGAGTTCCAGTCATGAAAATCCTCCAAGAGGTGCAATCAGAAGAGAATGACATGCAGAGAAGGCTGAACCAGACCATTCATTTACAACAGTCAAGAGAAGAGGTTTACAAAAGAACACAAGTAGTACAGGAAAGAATAAAAAAGATCTTTGACAGAAGGACTAAAGCCAATAATTTTCAAGTTGGAGACACAGTTCTAAAGTGGGATTCTATGAGGGAAGACAAAGGTAAACATGGAAAATTTGAGAATCTGTGGAAAGGACCTTACATCATTCATTCAATTAGAGGTCATAATGCTTTCTTTTTACAAGGGCTGAATGGAGAAGAGTTATTTGGAGGTCCTGTCAATGGCAGGATGCTCAAACACTATTTTTTTCAAGGATCCTAACTTCAAAGTTTTCATTCATTATATATAATATTTCATGATAAGAGATCATAAAAAACAAAAAAAATCAGAAAACGGAAAAAGGAAAAGAGGGCAGATTTGAAAAGAAGTACAACCCCATACCCAAAAAACAGTACTGCTGAAAGTGTGCAAGCCTAAATTCCACTACTTGTTCAAAAAATAATATCTTGTTCAGACATCTAGCCTAATCATGGTTGAACATGCTTTAATTTATGTTGATAAGTTAGTGTAAAAATGGTTGTCAAAGATTATTCAAGCTTGGCTTATCAGAAAGTATAGATTAGGAAGTGAAAGATACTGGTTCCACATGCTCAAAACAAAACCAAAGAGGAAGATAAGGATGTATAACAAAAGATAGATTACAACCCTTATCTTTATATTTACTTTTTATGCAAAATAATGTTTGTGTGCAACTTGTTCCAATGCTACAAACCATGGTAAGTCAGACTGCCTAATCATGATTTGAACCATGATTTAAATTTCATGTTAATAGTTTAGAGGATCAACACTGCTAAATAGCTTAACCTTGCCAGTCAAATAGTCTAAGTAGAAAATAAAAAGAGTTCACTAGCTTAATCTGAACTCTTGGAAGAAATAAGGATAGAAGTAGATAGTTTATTTATGTTTATAGATAAAAAATGTCAAGATTTTGCTAGTTCAAATGCACTCAAAGAAGAAAAAATGTTAAGACAAGTAGGTTGGGTAGGTAGAAATGTTGTTGAAAGAATCCTATGTTACAGATTATTAAGATCATCACTTCAAAAGAAATATCAGCAAGTAAAAATAAGGGAAACATCTGCCCAATGGAAAAGGCAATGGTCTTCTTAAACTCAGAGATTTGATATCTGAAAGTTCTGGACACCTCCAAAAAGGGAGCTGCCCTCCCCAAGTGGAGCCACTGCTAGTCATCAGTAATTTTTGCTGATATCAAAAGATGACTAAGTAATTATCATAAATTTCTAGAAACAAAATTTGGGAAATATTGTGAGTTTTAGAAATCTCACTGCCTTCATTATCCTAAGTCAAACTGTTTCACTATCTTTTCCCTCTCTTCCCTCAAATTTTACTTCACTGATACAAAAGGACTTAATTTTCTAGTCCTATTAACCTCATTTCACTACCTTACCCTCACTGTCATTCATTTCCATTTTCTCTTTGAAAAACCCATTTTTCCTCTTTCCTAAAAAACTCCATGAAACACCCCCCATTCATCATTTTTCCTCCACAGTGTTAAACAATGTAAAAGCCCCCGTTTTACATTGTTTAAAACCAAGTTTTAGCCTATCAGGTCTTTAAATTTTATATAAAACTCTATTTTATGGTTAAATCCCGCCCTTATATAAAAGATAGGCCCTAAACCCCTTATATTCTAAACCCTAGCCCCCTCGCACTCATAAAAGCTCGATCCCCGCTTATCCTAAGCCCTTCCCCTATGCAAATAATCCCTCCACCCTTTTATTTTAATAATCCCCTTAAACCTTTGGATTATTATATGGGCCCCATGCTCATGATGCTGTGGCTAGCTAAACAAAATTAACAGATACATGTGTTGTCTATGTCACTACGGAGGTAGTGGTGCTGGTGGTTGTTGATGATGACTGCTGACGCCCTCAGGGGTGTTTTTTCTTTGATGATAGGTGGAATGTGGTACCCATATGCGTAATATTGGTATTGCATATCACTGTGCAATGTACGCATATGTACTAGCTGGGACCTTCCCATATAAGCATTGTTGTCAGAGACGCTTATAAAGGCACGGGTCTTCGACGGATCTTGATCAAAGTGCAATGGTTGTAAGGTACGATACCATCGTGACATGAAAGCTTTTGCTGTAGTCGAATTTCAAGAGGATTGATGGCATCTATGGACAATGATGTCTCCCATAGTGCCACCCGAGGATACCCCTTTGCATGGGGAGGGGTCATCCAAGGCACTGCTTCCTTTTTGGAAAAGAGGTGTTGAGGTCGACAAAAAGGAAGCCTTAACCGAACCATGATGGGTTTAACATAGGCATGTTGGTGAGCGGTAGCTGAAAACGGATGATGGGGATTCAGTGGCCCGAGGTCGAAGTATACTTGAGTAACTTGGCGACAATCATAGATATTTCTGAAGGGAAAAGTACCTAGAGTCGGCAGGACTTCCAGGGCGGGTATGAACCGGCTATGATTGTCGTAATGGTGTTTGCATGGGGGGGGGGGGGTGAAATAATTCGACCAAGGGCGATGGGGGACTGCTGCCATGGGAGAAAAAGGTGAAATATGAGGGCGAAGGGCATCATTTGCGGTCTTTGTACACTTACCAAAAGAATAAAATAATGGGGTTTGGTTTGTACAAAACACAGAGACGGGTACCCAAAAACATGAAAGAGGGTCTCTCACTGACGGTGTGAGGATGGTGTTTTGTTGGGGGTAGGGGTCCCATTGGTTGGTCTCATGTGTGGGATTGATGAAGTGGAAGATGTCGCAGATGGGTTTATGTTGATTGAGGTATGGTGGGCCAAATGCGGTGTGCTTTCATTCTGCTTGTACAACCTGATCGTCCGGGAAGGGGGTTGAGTTTAAATGGTGAACTTGACCTTATGCATGATATATGGATGGGCATGAGGTGCTTCCTGGACTAAAAGGGTATGGCCATGGCGTCACTTGTGGGGTGATGTATGGTCTGCTTTGGATGACGATCGCCATGGAGGGGAGGCTCTACCGACCATCGCAAAAATTTATCATATGCAGGGTGGGGTGATGATAAACATGGTTGGGTATGAGGACCCTATGGTTTATTTATGATGGAGAAATTATGTTAGGATATGCAAAGTTTTCTCGGACTCTATCATGCTGAGGGTAGAATGATACCTGCTCTAGAACTTTCAGTGGGCGGTGCTGTGAACGGTTTACAGGTTCTTCCTGAAAAAAACAACTACCTCAAGTGAAAGCATCTTCTTTTCATCCAATATTATTGAAAAACATGAATTTTGGAAAGGAAGATGGGAGGGTGCATACCTGTCGGCGCTTGAAAAAATATCTCTTCAGAAAGCAAATGTGGGGCATTGCTTTCGCTCATCATGGTATACTGATGATGGTACAACTTACGATTTGCAGAACAGACCTTCTGATCTCCTATTATGGACCTCTGAAGTTCTGGAAAAGGACGATAAATATGGGTTTATGGCCCTAATCCTATTCATTTGTACTTGTTGAGTTTTGGGAGATCAGAGGTGATAGCAGAGCCTTTCTTGCCATTACGATCAACTTGTGTACTGGGGATTAGTGATATTATGCCGAGGTAACTTCCATGACGTCCTGCATCTCAAATTTTTCATTTTGGTGATGCCGTGGGCCGTACAAATTAGGTTTGTACAGGCTCAAAGGGGATTTTTTCCCTAGATTGCACGAGTGATCTAGGCAAAGAGGTGCCCCCCTTGCGCCTATTTTTGAGGTAAAGCCGCATGAAGGCACACTTTTCCTTCCTTTTTGCGTGCAAGGGTGCACATGTGAATGAAACAGGTGCGCAAGGGTGCGCCTGTCTCCCAAGGGCAGTGTTTTTGAAAAAACTTAGGTTTTTTGCTGTCCCTTATAATGTTTCTCCTCTGTATTGATGGGTGCCTGTTTCTTGGAAGGTTGGTGTGGAGAGAATGAGATTGGACCGAGATTCGGACTGCTTTGGCTACTGATGGTGGGGCGCGTTGTCAGTTGGCCACATGGGGCCTCCTGAAATTTGCTGAAAACGAGTTCCTTTGGTCACAGGACCGACTGTTACGTTATATCATACAACATTGGCGCAGGAGGCACAACATGTTTCTCCTGAGGGGGAAGAACTTGATTATCCATCCAGAGATGGATATTTACTTTGTGACTAGATTACTGCCTCATGGCGAAGCGCTGAGGTATCCACTTCTTGCTGGACAAGTGAACATGGACAGGTTCCAGAGGAGGAATTGCGGTGGTGTGCCTCTTACCGAGGGGTGAATCAATATCACCTCAGTGATAGATGTGGCCGAGCGGTGTGCTCTGTCCATTATTATGCGACTGGAGGGGTCGTTTGCGCCTCATCGGGTGTTGGGCCCAGAAGTGGGGGTTTTACGCCGTTTGAGGAATGAGCATTTTTTCGATTTTTCTTGCTTATGCTTTGATGGTATGGTGTCACAACTGAACAGGGTCCAACATGGAACCAAATCATTTGCGTACACTAGCATTTTGTGCAGCATTATGTACGAGAGGGTCATGATGCTAAGGCTCGTGGTGGCTGTGCCTATTGGGGGGCCGAGGGAGCCACACATGAGGAGGTGGGCTCTGGTGATGCCCTGCAGCAGTGGTGGCATGGTGGGTCGTTATTGGAACAACGTGACAGAGGCCTAGTTTGAGGCCAATCTACAGATTTTTTTTCCATACCCTTACGCGAGGATGGAATTTTAGGGTGAGCCAGATATTGGTCTACCTTTCGATTATGTTTGGGGTCCCGCAGGTATGTGTTATATTTCTACATTTACTCGAGTTTTTTGTGTACTTGAGTGTTTTTTATTGACACTAACATTATTTTGGTTACTAGTGTAGATGTTGGCGAGATGGGATGCCCAGTGGCCCGACTGGTGGGTCACGATCCTCTCCCATGACCGCCGGGTGGTCGGGGAGGTGGTGCAGTAGGTGGACCGGGCAGGGGTGCCGGTGGACCTGGGGGGTATGGTGCTAAAACTTCTGGTGAGGGTAGCAGCTGAGAGAGGTCATGTGGATGCGGTTGAGGCATGCATCGCAGTAATTATGGCTCAGGTGGAGGCTCTAGAGGACTTCTGGGGTCGAGTGGAGCATTTGACCCACGGGATGCCTGCCCGAGGTTTCATGGCTGACTTCGAGGAGGCATGGCTAGATACAGTGATGGCCCGTGAGAGGGACTATCGGCCTACTCTACGATGGGTAGCTATCATAGTGGTGACAACAGCTCTGGTGGTGGCACCAAGAGCAGTGGTGGGCCCAGGGGCTCCTCTTGAGGGGGCACCCCCCTAGAGTTGATTTTTACACAGGGAAAGCACCCATTATGAGGATGTGTTGAAGCCTCGAAAATCAATGCTTCAAACATCAGGGGAAAACCACCTAGTTGGGACCTTAGGACAACTCCTTTTCCGTTTGGTATGGTGGCTCCGACTGGATTTATAAGACCAGTTTCCTAATAGTGAATAAATTGGTAATGGAATGTTTGTATAGGTGAATAATGGAACTAACTGACTAAAATAATCTATCTAACATAAATTATAACTTGCAAATAATTCTAAAACTAACCCGGGCATTAAGAATGAATACGACTTAAAGATGGTTTCAGTTAAACAAATAACCATGAAAATGTATTATTATTTAACAAAAAGTTGCAATATCATATAATGATAACTCTGTTTAAGAAATTAAACAGAGTTAGAATAACATATTGCATTCATAATTCTATATATAATTTGCATATACTATGATAGATGAATATTTCTATATCTTCATAAATGATATGATAAAGAAATATTTGTGAAAACAAGCATATATAAATGATAGCAAATTTCAAATGGAATACTTCATAACATAACGAAAATAACAGTGAATCAATAGAAATACTAGATTCATTGAGATGTTTTCTTGATGCAATTCAATATCCAAATCCTGTGCTTTAACTTAAAACAACCTCCAAGATACAGAAATGCAATGCTTAAAGACAATTCGCCATGAATCACAGGATGTAATCCTTTATAAAAATAAAGTAGTCAATGGAGTACAGAAATGTATCATCCAAGCCAAAAATTACAAATTCAGGACCCTTTTCTAAATGCATGAAAGGGGTTTAAATAAGAAATTAACAAAACATATTATCTATAACCTATGCTAGAAACTATCATCGGAGATCCTGAAAAAGACTTGCGATATCCAAATAAAACAGATTCATTGATTTTCTCCTGTATTCAGTGTGTTGAGATGGCAAATTTTGAGCATATCCTTGACTTCGGTTGGATAACTTAGCATCGAATGCAATTGACCAGTGTACGTGGCATGGGATAACTCTGGAATGATGCAATTGATGGCATTTGAAAGGAATTTTATTGTCATTTGTTGATTGTGTGGTTTAATTAAGTATGTCCACATGACATCCCATGTAATATCTTGAATTTTGCTGATTTTCTGATTCTTGTTGATTAATTCCTGCTTCCACCTGGTATCAGCTTATTTCACCTTTGGTAATTTACTTGGACTACAATCTGAAATTAAATTAATAGCATATAAGTTATCATTAACTAATTGTGTCAGATTTTTCATCATAGCTCTGGCCCTTGATGTAGCTTGTTCTTCTTTAATCAACTGTTTTTCCCATTCAACAAATACAATTTCTTTATGTCTTTCTTTGATCCTGGGAAGATTTTCATTCTTTCCTTCTTCTGAGTTTTTCCATGAAAGAAACTCTGATATCTTATCATCTACAATTTCAAATTCAAGTCTGAGGCTGACTAATCCATCAATAAGGGAAGATGATATTTCACATATAGGCTCTTCTTGTGCAATATTTTGACAGAGATCATCTAACTGCTGAGACAATAGCTTATTTGTTTCCAGAGCTTCAATTTTAAATTGGTCAATTTTAGGATAATCCTTAAATTTATCCAATCTTGCTTGAAATATTTTTCCTTGCTCTGTTTTGGCAGTTTTCTCATTTTGTAGCAGGGTTTGTAACTTGGACACTTCTTGGGACAACTGTTGTTGCTTATTCAAAGCTTGTTGATCAAGATTTTTCTTTTCCACACTCAGTTGTTCTTCCAGCTGTTTGGCTCTGAGTTTTTCTTCTGCTAAATGTTGTTCCAACTGCATTATTTTTTGCTGATCATTTGATGTCTTTTCTTCTAGCATTGCTATTTGTGATTCTTTTTGTTTTATCATTTGATTGACTTCAACAGCTTTATCTATAGTGGCTGCACTGTAGGCACCTACATATTGTGATAATTTGGTAAAATCCTTTGAAGGATCTACCTCAGTATTCTTCCAGAAAATAGTCATGAATTCAACGTGCGGGAATGAAAGTGATTCTTGATATGTCCTCCTTCTTTTCCTTTGTTTCCTAACAACAACCCTATGCTTAGGACTATAAAATATATCCAGAGGAGGGATTTCTTCAACTTTCAACACAATTTCTTCTGATGGATGTTCATGGATGATCTCCATATCTTGATTATTCAACCTATCAATTTGAGGATTATTTTGTCCTCCAATTTGTTGTTCAAATTGCTCATATTGTCTTAGAAATTGGGGAGTAACAATAATTTCAGCAGAATTTACCACTATTTCCGTGGTTGTTTCTCTTTCAAGTTGATCATTGGGTTTATCATCTATATTTCTTTCTTCAGACTACATATCATTTTTGTTAACTATATTCTCCTTTTCTGTCTGAACATCAAGTTTTCCAGCTGTATTTTGCTTCTCAGTATGCATATCAGCTTTGCTGGTAGACACTTCTTTATATGTCTTGCTAGCTGTGTCTTCCTTTTTCTTTTGTTCTGTTTCTATATTTTCAGCTTCTTGCAAAGGAATCCTTAGCTGGTCAAGGGGAGCTTTCAGCAATCTCTGACTTCTGAACTGCAAAAAATTGTTCATATCTTCTACTTGAAACTTGGATTTTTCCAATTCATAAACTTGGGAAAATTTCTCAATAGAGACAAATAAATCATCAAATTCATCAGGTTCCAAACCTAGCAATTTGAACCAAAGTTGTGAAATCGAAAGCTACTTTATTTGGATCATGCTATCTCCCTGGGACGATTGCAAGCTTAAGATCTCTTATTTTAATGACTTCCTTCTCAACATGCTTGAAATCATTTAAAGTATAATTTCCACAATGAAAGGGAAAGGTAGGCCACATCAATTTCTTGGTGTTCTTTAAACATCTTGACATCCCTCTTTCTGTCAACTGGTAAGAAATTTCTTGGGCTACCAGTTTGTCAGGGAAATATAGAGGTAAGATATGGGGTTCTAAAATGCTTCCAAAAACTACGATGTAAGTAAATCTCTCTTCTCCAAACCAATTGCCAATAAGGGATATATCATTCTTTGCTTTTTTAGAGAGCCAGGGAGGAAACTGGTTAAAAATGGCTTGATAGACAGGAAATAAAAAACTGTGACAAATCATATATACATGATTTTTAAAATGGAACTTCCACAAGAGTTTATGGTAAATGTGGATCAGAATAGGTTCCTGTGGAGTCCATCTCCAACCTAGAATAGGAAATTCTGAATTGAAACACAGGGCATCTAAGATATAGGCACATAAATGAAAAGGAGTTGTATTTCCAGTGTCTTTATCCTTTCTATGTTCCAGAATTCTATTAGCTATCTTGTCAGAAAGGATAACTGACCAATCCATAATTTTAGAATTTATAGCAGCATGAATAAGGGGTACCATCTGAATTGAAAACCTCGCAGAATTGTCATTCCCAAAGAGTCTACACATCATTGCAGCAACATAACAATATGGGGGTGCAAGAGACTCCACGAAGTACATACCTGATGCTTCATTTTTATGTTTCTCTGGAGCTCGTCTCCATTCCTTAATAGGGTCTAATTGAACTTCATTGCTTGCGGAGAAATCTGCTATGAAAGCTTTGTTGTAGACCTTTTGCGGATTTGGGAGATGATACATTTCTTTAATATCTTTCGCTCTAAAAGACCCAAAACTTGTTCCCACGGCTGAGACAAAGGTTCTGTTTGTAATGGTGATATTTTCTATCACCATCGCACTACATCATAATAGGGGAACATATTTGCTCGAGCCGCGATTCTGTGATGGAAAGAATTTTCAAGTGCTTTGAGAGGAGTCTCAGAATCAGAATCTGAGTCTTCTTCATCTGGTACTGTCGCTTTTACCTTTGTTACAGTGGGTTTTTTGGCTTCAATCAAATTATATACTTCTTCCCAGGAAAGCTTCTCGAGACCCTGGCATGCCGTGTCTGTAACCAACTTGATTTTAGATGGTTTTTCTTTTGGTACTATGGGAGTGACAACAGTCTCTGCGGCGGTAGAAGTTATTGCTTTCTTAAAATTCTTAGACATTTTCCCGTCTGACATCGTTTCACTGGCTAGGCGAACGAGAAGGTTGGATGGTCTATGGCTCTGCAAATAAGAAAAACCTTTCAAAACTGGAAGGAATGAAGTTAGAATACCAACTGTGTGAAAATATTTTATTAATGACCCCAATTGATTAGCTTCATCTTAAACTTAAATGCCCTCCATAAGAGTCACATTCACGCATTCATATAGGATCGATCATCATAAATCGTTTGATTTTCTAATTAAAAATGATCGTACAATCAGATATCGATGATTTGAAATGTTAACATAAAAATTTCCTTTTGGATTTTCTGATTGCGATTGATAAATAATATATGCGCGACACAAATAGCAATAAACAAATACTCAACTATCCATCGCATCAGAGTTTTCGAAAGGGAAATCAAATATCATCTCATATGTTCCGTCGATTTGCGATTGCGATGATAGTATATCACATCAGACATTCCCAAAGGAATTAAGTTGTATATGATTTCCACTAATTTGCGATTGCGATGATAGTATATCACATTGGACATTCCCAAAGGAATTAATTTGTATATGATTTCCGCTGATTTGCGATTGCGATGATGGTGGGGTCCATCGCATCGGAGTTTTGCAGAATAAGTAGATATAATGTTGTTCCTCCGAAATGCGATTGCGATGAATTGCATCGCATCAGTGTTTATGAAATAGACTGAATGAAGGATATCCTTTTAGAAATGAGATTTTCAATAAGTCATATCACATCGGGATTTTATAAATCAAATAAAATGTGATGTTGCTTCTTTGAATTGTGATTGTGATGAATCGCATCTTATCAGAGTTTTACAATAGACCGAATAAAGGATATCTTCTTCAGAATGCGATTGTGATAGGTTAGATCGCATCGGGGTTTTGAAAAATAAAAGTGAAACCTTTAAGACCTTATCGATTTGTGATTGCGATTCACTTTATCTCATTGGAATTTTTAACATGAATAATTCTATGCTTTGTGCCAATGCGATATAAGACTTGATAGTTCATCGAATCATAAAAGTTTCAATGCCACATTTTTTCACTTGTATTTGATATATGCGATATGTGATATATGACTTTTAAACAATGAATATTTTTATTGTTTTATATAAAATAATCGGATTTCCTCAAAGTCTTTTATTTATATCAAATGAAAGGGGACCTATTTCTAAACAAACTTTATTCTAAAATTTTGAAACGGGGAGGGTTGTTGTATCATACAACAATTGGCGATTCACTGGAAGAAACAATTATCTCTGAAAAAATAAAATGAACACTATACTTTTAGTAAGTAAAAAGTTTTAAAGATAATGAAAACTATCTTAGAGAAATTTAAATAAAATCTAAATCTGAAAAAGAATAAAAATCACTTACAATTTCTTTCAATGTCTCAAGAATAAAAACATTTTTGGGTTTTCTTAAGCCTTGATTGGTTGATAATAATAAAGTAAGGGGCCTTTCCAATTTTAGCTTTTGTAGTATACTCTTTTGTCATAGGTATTGCCTCTACTGCCTGCAAACATTTATAGTCTCGATAGGGTTACCTTTTAACCATCAATCATTCATTGTCCCATCCAACTAAGATCATGACTTTTTAAAAGATAAATTCATAAGACACATTATCTCATGTTTTTCTCTCTTATTTATTCTTTAATTTAAAAGCCATTGTTATGGTTTGGTAGCCAGTAAATAACAATGCCATTCACTAGTTGTAATTAAACTGAACAAGCTGGCTCGTGATGATACCCCTTGTCTTAGAATTATAAGCCATTACCCTGTTTTGGTATGCAGTGTTGGTAATTTCAGTTTTATTACTTCTTATGATCATGGTAAGCAGGCTCATGATGAGACCTCTTATCTTTTAATTTTTTCATATAATTTCTTAGAATTACATTCTAAAAATCACAACCTTAATGGATGGGGTGAACTAATTGTTCTCCTTAAGAATGAATGGACGACAATTTTTTAGAGTTTTGAATGCCAAAGCTTGAAAAAGTCTTTACTTTTATGGATAACCTTTATATGCTCAGTAAAATTATAATGATTTACAATTTCCACAAGGTTTTAAAAGATTTTGCAAATGTTTTTACAAACTTCCAAAGTTTAATATTTTATTTTAACTACCCAAAAATGTAATCATTTCTCTAAAAAATCTTATTTACATAAAATAAGTATTTATAGTATTTTCTCGAACATATTTTCAAATAGTAAAAAGCCAATTAAAGACTATTCACAACCTTATTTACAAAATAAACAAAATTGCAAAAAGGAATATGTACAGGTAAGAAGGGGTTACCTCCTTAAGAAAATAATTTCTTTAAAATAAGCCCATTTACAGGAAGAGATTCTCTCTTTCCTATTTAATCTTGCAGTATGAATGTATATGAGCCTATCTTTTCAGCAATCTGAAATGGTCCGAGCGACATTTTTTGAAATTTGGTATGCTTACCCTTATCTTCATGTGCTTTGTCCCATTTCAGAACAAGATCACCAATTTGCAAGTTTTGGATCTGGTGGAACTTGAATCAAAAGAAGATTTTATCAGCTGTTGGTGTTTAGCATGAATAATTTTTGCTTTCTCTCTATCTTCTTCTAACTTAAAAATTTGATCAAATCTCAATTGAATAGATGATGAAGGATTTTCTTCAATAAATTGAACTAGGGCTAATGATGGAAGAACTAGATTTGATGGTATCACAACTTCTTTTCCATAAACTAGATTACAAGGTGAAGTACCTATTGAAGCTTTTTGAGTAATACGATCAGCCCATAGTGAAAAAATTAAAGACTTATGCCAATTCTTTTGATTCTGATCAATGGTATTTTTTATGATTTTGATGAGATTTTTATTAGTAGATTTAGCTAAACCATTACCTTGTGGATAATAATTTGCTGAATATTTTAATTTAAAACTTCTTTTAATTGCAAATTCCATTATACTATTTCCAGAAAAATAAGATGCATTGTAAAAAACAAGAGCGTTAGGTACACCAAACCTGGTAATGATGAATTGATCAATGAAATCAATGATTGCATCAGAATTGGCTACCTTTAAAGGAATTTCTTCTACCCACTTTGTGAAATAATCCGTTGTTGTAAGGATGTATCTGTGCTGTTTGGAAGAGTGTGGTACTATTTCTCCAATAATATCAAGCCCCCATTGGTCAAATGGTTGCTCAATATTTACTGGTTGTAGAGGAAAAGCTGGCTTCCTTTGTCTTCCACTAGTAGTTTGACAAATCTCGCACTTCCTTATATAGTTATGTGTATCTTTGAAAATGGTAGGCCAATAATATCCATCATGGATGATTTTGTGAGTTGTGGTATCACCTCCAAAATGTCCTCCTGCTGGTCCATCATGTAATTACTGCAATACCTTTTTTGCTTCAGTCTTTTTAGGGCATCTTAATAGAATTGAATCATAATTTCTTCTGAATAACACATCATCAATGATTTCATAATGTTTAGCTTTTAATCTTAAAGAACGCTTGTTCTTATAGCTAATATTAGAAGGAGCATACCCATTTTTCAAGTAAAATATCAGATCAGCATACTAAGATTTGGAATCTATAATACTTATCTGATTTACTTGAAAAACATTATCTTGATATTGATTTTCTAGTATGTTGGAAGCTCCTGCTAACAATTTGCAAAAACCTTGTCCTCTAACAATTTTGGCTAGCCTAATATAAATATCACACTCTTGTAAAGTTGTTACCCAATTAGCTCTCTTTTCTCCTACTTCTTTTGAATTAACAATTGTCTCACTGTAGAGAATGATACAATAATTTTTGTATGTGTCTTTAAGAGAAAAGGTCTAAAATGTTTGATTGATTTAAACACAGCGAAGGCTTGTTTTTCTACACCAGAATAATTAAGCTCGGATCCTTGCAGATTTGAGCTAAAGAAATAAATTGGTGCTTCTATTTGTTGATCATTGAGCTGTGTTAAAACAACAGCATAGGATGTTTCAGTATCCAAGGTATACAGAATAATTTTTTTAGAAAAATAAGGAATATTCAATGTAGGTGCATTAATGATTGCCTTTTTGATTGTATCAAAGGCTTCTTTTTCTTTATGTAACCATTTGAAAACTGAATTTTTCTTAATCATATTCTGCAAAGGTAAAACTATTTGAGAAAAATTAGGAATGAATCTTTTTACAAAATTGATTTGCCCTAGAAATGATTGCATGGATTTCTTGTTATGTGGTAAAGAAATATCATAAATTTCTTTTACTCTGTCAGGGTCGATATATATACCATCTTTTGATACAAAAAATCCTAAGAGTTTTCATTCATTGAGAGCAAAGAAGGATTTCTTTGGATTTAAAGAAATACCAAATCTTCTGCATCTTTCAAATATTTGTTTTAAATCATGCAGATGATTGGCTCTTTTCTTTGAAAATACTGTTATGTCATCAAGATAGATAACAACTAATCTATTAATCAGACCCTTAAATTCTATATACATGGCTCTCTAGAAAGTAGCTCCTACATTTATCAAACCAAAAGGCATATTTTGATAAGCATAAGTTCCCCATTTGGTTCTGAAAGTAGTTTTCAGCCTATCATCTGGATGTACCAATATTTGGTTATAGCCTGAAAAACCATCAAGAAAAGACATGAGTTCAGAACTAGCTACCTTTTGAAGTATTTGTTCCATCTTTGGCAATGGGAAGTTATCCTTTTGACATGCCTTATTTAAATTTCTAAAATCAATGTAGATTCTAATATCTCCATTCTTCTTTCTGACAGGTACCATGTTGGAGACCCAATTAGAATTTCTTACAGGAAAAATGATTTTCGCCTTCAAAATTTTGTTCAATTCTGACTTGATTTGTTCTTCCAGATTAGGATGAATTCTTCTCAACTTCTGTTGTACTGGCTTTACATCGGAAAGCATTGGAATAGTATGTTTGATAACAGAAGTATCATAAGTTTTCAAGTCCTCATGATTCCAAGCAAATACATTTTTGTACTTATTCAGAAGTCTGATGAAAGATGAACTTTCCTCTGATGTTAACTCAAGACCTAAATTAACAATCTGTGGTTTAGACTCAGTACCAAGATTTACTAATTCAAACTTCAAAGTAGAACTTTGAAGTTTAGCATTAGTAACTTTCTTGAAATTTTCTTTAATGTCATATAGATCTTCAAGTTTGACTACTGATTTGGGAATATGATTTTCATTGTCTTTTGATGTGTTTTGAAGATCATGATCATTTTCATCAATTATTTGGTCATCATAAGATTTTTCTGAAGTCAAGAAATTTAAGATATCTTCATCATGATAAAATACTCTCCAGTTTGTAATATTACCAGGAATAGATGGTCGAAAGATTAATTCGACTGAAAACCTATCTGGACTGTAATCTTCAGCCGGGAGAAGCTTAGAGGAAACATTAGCTAAAAAATCAGCTGATGTATTTTGAATTCTAGGGATAGAAAAGATGTTGAATGCTAAGAATTGAGAGGTAAGATCTTGCACAAGATATTTGTAATGTTTGAGATGGTCTAAAAGACAATGGATAGTGTTTCTTAATTGTTTGATAACAATTTCAGAATCACCATACACTTTCAGATACTTAAAATTCAATCCTATTGCTTTATAAAGCCCTTGAACCAAGGTTTCATATTCTGCAGTGTTATTTGTACACTCAAATTCTAACCTACATGAAATCATAGTTTTCTCCCCATCTGGATCAATTAAAATGCATCCTGCTTCTGCGCCATCAGTAGATTTTGATCCATCGAAATACAAAGACCAAAATAAATACTTATTTACAGTTTTATCTACAGATGTATCAGAAACATAAACAATTCTTGAAGAATCAGTTTGTGAAAAAATTTCAAGTTGCGAAATAAAAGCATTTACAGAAAAAGGTGATTGTGGTGCTGTGAAATTCCAAAGGAACGATTCAGCAGAATATCCTCCAAGAATGTTGTTATTAAAAGCTACAGGTTCATTTGGTTGTTCAAATTCAGTTATAGTATGCATCATGTGTTTTTCTCACTCAACTTTTATTTGATTTGGTTTTCCTTTGTAAGGAAGCCACATGTGAGAATAATCAGTGGCAATGTAACCATGAAGTTTTGCAGACCAATTCCTGCTCAATATTAATCCATAAAATTCAAGAATATCTGCAATCAGTATATCAATTCTTTGGAATATCCTGGGATCAGAGGCTAACCTAATGGTGACTGAATTAATTTCTCCCACAACTTTCACTTTAGTCTTATCTAATTGAACAATATGAACTGCAGAATTTTGTGGTTCAATATTCAATTTTGCACAGACTGAAGTAGGCATTATATTAGATGATGCTCCTGAATCTATCAAACAATTATGCAAATTCTTGTTATAGATTTCATAAGTCAAAAGAAAAGGAGGTGTCTGATAATTTGATATTTCACCAATAAGAACAATATCAGTAGCATATAATTTATCTGGTGGTTTACCTGATCCTTTGGCTGCTTTGGCAACTACACCGCTTGGTAGATGAGAAATAGGTGTTGCATTTAATTCTTTCAATAACAGTTTCTGTTGATATTTAAGTTTGCTGAGTTCATGTAGAAAGATATTCACTCTGGTTTTCTTCATCTCTTCAACAATGTTATAATCCATAGGATTTGATACCACCAGAGTTTTGGATGTTGTTGTAGGAGGATTGGAAGATGATGGTTTATTTTGAGTTGGTAAAGAAGAAGTTTTCTTTACAGGGGATTTGTCTTTAGTAGTCGAATTTGAAATTTTCTTCTTGGGAACTATTTGGACAGGTTTTGCTGTAGATTTACTTCTTGTACTTACTGGCATGGCTTCTTGTTCCTTTTCATTGTCTGAATTAGGAATAATGAAATCCCACATCCCATGTAATTCAACTATTTCTTCTTCTTCATATTCTTCTGATAATGGAGGTGTATCATCTTCCTCGTCTTCTTCTAGATCTAACTCTGCGTTAGAGATTGAATTGGGTGGTTTTGATTCATTAGTTTGATTTCTTTTGAAATTTCTGAATGGCCTTTTGGTAGAAGTCTCTGCCACTTTCTTTTTAATCTCAACCATCTCATTAGACAAAGTCTTCAGAACTTTCTGTAAGCCTTCCATATCATGTGGATCTCTTGGTGTTTTCTTCTTATAATCGTCCTTAAAGCTGACTTTTTTGGATTTCCTGTCTTCAATAGTATTCTTCTTATCCAAAGCAATAATCCGTCTTTCAACTGCAATTGCTTCTTTCATGTTTTCAGCCAAAGTAGGTTTAGCAGCTCTATCAACAAAAATTGCTATATTTGAGGGAAAAGTTGTTATATACCATTCACTTGTGAATTTCTCACTGGGCTTCGATGTTGTAGGGATTTTATTCAAAATTTTATTAAATCGGGAATTAAAATATTTGATGGGTTCTACCCTCAAATTGGAGAGATCATTGATTTGGGTTGCTATTGATCTATCATCTCCAAATTTGGTTAAGAAATGCTCTTGGAAAATATCCAAATTACTTTTAATAGAACCTGAAGGTAATGAAAGTACCAGGATCCTGCTGCCCCTTGCAAAGTATAAGGGAATAACCTAACCACAACATCTTCATGTTCTACTGCATTTAAATTTACAGATAACATAAAGTTATTAATGTGTTCTTCTGCTTGTATACTAAGGTCAGGACTAAATTTTGGCAGCCATTTTTCAGGATGATCTGGAAAATCATGCAAAGGTGCAGGCATTTCAACAACCCCTGGATTAGTCCATGGTATTTGTGCTATTGTTGTGATAATGATTGAAGGACTAGAAGAGACAACTGGTGTTTGAGTGGTAACAGTTGAAGGACTAGAAGAGACAATTGGTACTTGAGTAGATGTTGTTTGAATAGCTATACTCTTCTGGGTTTGAGTCTGGGAAGTGGATGAGTGGGTTTGCGATGAAGAAATGATATCACTACCTGATTCCGATGATGTTTTTTTGGTCTTAACTCGACTTGGTAAAGGAAATTCCTTTGGAGGAATACCAAGTTTTTCATTTTGAGACCTAGTGAGAGGTTTGGAAGAAACAAATTGTGAAGTAACACTACCTTCAGATATTTCAGGCTCTTCTAATGATAATGAGAACCCTTGGAGTTTGTGAACTAAAGCTTGTATTTCAGGGGACTCAGGAGGTTGATTGTCTGATTGATTTGAGACTTTGGTAGTGGGTGTTTGAATATTTCTATCAATTTCTTCCCTAGAGATTTGAGATGTAGAAGAAATTGAAGAAGGTGATGAGGGTGAATTGCTCTTGGAATGGCCTGCAGATTTGGATTTACTTGCCATTCATAGCTTAGGCCCTCCTTCTAGCGCCAAAAATGTTGAAGCCTCGAAAATTGCTGCTTCAAACATTGGGGGAAAACCACCTGGTCGTGACCTTAGGATTGCTCCTTTTCCGTTTGGTATGGTGGCTCCGATTGGATTTATAGGACCAGTTTCCTAATAGTGAATAAATTGGTAATGGAATGTTTGTATAGGTGAATAAAGAAACTAACTGACTGAAATAATCTATCTAACATAAATTATAACTTGCAAATAATTCTAAAACTAACCCGTGCATTAAGTATGAATACGACTTAAAGATGGTTTCAGTTAAACAAATAACCATGAAAATGTATTATTATTTAACAGAAAGATGCAATATCATATAATGATAACTCTGTTTAAGAAATTAAATAGAGTTAGAATAACACATCACATTCATAATTCTATATATCATTTTCATATACTATGATAGATGAATATTTCTATATCTTCAGAAATGATATGATAAAGAAATATTTGTGAAAAAAAGCATATATAAATGATAGAAAATTTCAAAGGGAATACTTCATAATATAACGAAAATAACAGTATTTTGATAGAAATATCAGATTCATCGAGATATTTTCTTGATGCAATTCAATATCCAGATCCTGTGCTTTAACTTAAAACAACCTCCAAGATACAGAAATGAAATTCTTAAAGATAATTCGCCATAAATCACAGGATGTGATCCTTTATAAAAATAAAGTAGTCAATGGAGTACAGAAATGTATCATTTAAGCCAAAATTATTACAAATTCAGGACCCTTTTCTAAATGCATGAAAGGGGTTTAAATAAGAAATTAACAAAATAGATTATCTATAACTTATGCTAGAAACTATCATCGGAGATCCTGAAAAAGACTTGCGATATCCAAATAAAACAGATTCATTGATTTTCTCTTGTATTCAGTGTGCTGAGATGGCAGATTTTGAGCATATCCTTGACTTTGGTTGGATGACTCAGCCTCGAATGCAACTGACCAGTGTACATGACATCGGATAACTCTGGAATGATGCAATTGATGGCATTTGAAAGGAATTTGATTGTCATTTTTTGACTGTGTGGTTTAATTAAGTATGTCCACATGACATCCCATGTAATATCCTAAATTTTGCTGATTTTTTTATTCTTGTTGATTAATTCCTGCTTCCACCTGGTATCAGCTTCTTTCACCTTTGGTAATTTACCTGGAATACATTCTACAATTAAATTAATAGCATATAAGATATCATTAATTAATTGTGTCATATTTTTCATCATAGCTCTGGCCCTTGATGTAGCTTGTTCTTCTTTAATCAACTGTTTTTCCCATTCAGCAAATACAATTTCTTTATGTCTTTCTTTGATCCTGGGAAGATTTGCATTCTTTCCTTCTTTTGAGTTTTTCCATGAAAGAAACTCTGATATCTTGTCATCTGCATTTTCAAATTCAAGTATGAGGCTGACTGATCCATCAATAAGGGAAGATGTTATTTCACATAAAGGCTCTGCTTGTGCAATATTTTGACATAGATCATCTAACTGCTGAGATAATAGCTTATTTGTTTCCAGAGCTTCAATTTTAAGTTGGTCAATTTTAGGATAATCCTTAAATTTATCCAATCTTGCTTGAAATATTTTTCCTTGCTCTGTTTTGGTATATTTCTCATTTTGCAGCAGGGTTTGTAACTTGGAAATTTCTTGGGACAACTGTTGTTGCTTATTCAAAAATTGTTGATCAAGTTTTTTCTTTTCTACACTCAGTTGTTCTTCCAGCTGTTTGGCTTTGAGTTTTTCTTCTGCTAACTGTTGTTCCAATTGCATTATTTTTTGCTGATCATTTGATGTCTTTTCTTCTAGCATTGCTATTTGTGATTCTTTTTGTTTGATCATTTGATTGACTTCAACAACTTTATCTATAGTGGCTGCACTGTAGGCACCTGCATATTGTGATAATTTGGTAAGATCCTCTAAAGGATCTACCTCAGTATTCTTCTAGACAATATTCATGAATTCAAACTGCGGGGATGAAAGTGATTCTTGATCTGTCCTCCTTCTTTTCCTTTGTTTCCTGACAACATCCCTATGCTTAGGAATAGAAAATATATCCAAAGGGATTTCTTCAAATTTCAGCACAATTTCTTCTGATGGATGTTCAAGGATGATCTCCATATCTTGATTATTCAAACTATCAATTTGAGGATTATTTTGTCCTCCAATTTGCTGTTCAAATTTCTCATATTGTCTTAGCAATTGGGGAGTAAAAATAATTTTAGCAGAATTTACCACTCTTTCCGTATTTATTTTTCTTTCAAGTTGATCATTGGGTTTATCATCTATATTTCTTTCTCCAGACTACATATCATTTTTGTTAACTATATTCTCCTTTTTTGTCTAAACATCAAGTTTGCCAGCTATATTTTCCTTCTCAGTATGCATATCATCTTTGCTGGTAGACACTTCTTTATCTGTCTTGCTAGTTGTGTCTTCCTTTTTCTTTGGTTTTGTTTCTATATTTTCAGCTTCTTGCAAAGGAATCCTTAGCTATTCAAGGGGAGCTTTCAGCAATCTCTGACTTCTGAACTGCAAAAAAATGTTCATATCTTCTACTTGAAACTTGGATTTGGAAAATTCATAAACTTGGGAAAATTTCTCAATAGAGACAAATAAATCATCAAATTCATTGGGTTCATGCTCAAACCTAGCAATTTGAACCAAAGTTGTGAAATCGAAAGCTACTTTATTTGGATCATACTGTCTCCCTGGGACAGTTGCAAGCTTAAGATATCTTATTTTAATGACTTCCTTCTCAGCATGCTTGAAATCATTTAAAGTATAATTTCCACAATGAAAGGGAAAGGTAGGCCACATCAATTTCTTGGCGTTCTTTAAACATCTTGACATCCCTCTTTCTGTCAACTGGTAAGACATTTCTTGGGCTAACAGTTTGTCAGGGACATATAGAGGTAAGATACGGGGTTCTACAATGCTTCCAAAAACTCTGATGTAAGTAAATCTCTCTTCTCCAAACCAATTTCCAATAAGGGATATATCATTCTTTGTTTTTTTAGAGAGCCGGGGAGGAAACTGGTTAAAAATGGATTGATATACAAGCAACAAAAAACTATGTCAAATCCTATATACATGATTTTTAAAATGGACCTTCCATAAGAGTTTATGGTAAATGTGGATCGGAACAGGTTCCTGTGGAGTCCATCTTCAACCTAGAATAGGAAATTCTGAATTGAAACACATGGCATCTAAGATATAGGCACATAAATGAAAAGGAGTTGTATTTCCAGTGTATTTATCCTTTCTATATTCCAGAATTCTATTAGTTATCTTGTCAGAAAGGATAACTGACCAATCCATAATTTTAGAATTTATAGCAGCATGAATAAGGGGTACCATCTGAATTGAAAACCTCGCAGAATTGTCATTCCCAAAGAGTCTACACATCATTGTAGTAGCATAACAATATGGGGGTGCAAGAGACTCCAAGGAGTACATACCTGATGCTTCATTTTTATGTTTCCCTGGAGCTCGTCTCCATCCCTTAATAGGGTCTGATTGAACTTCATTGCTTGCGGCGAAAGCTGCTATGAAAGATTTTTTGTAGACCTTTTGCAAATTTGGGAGATGATACATCACTTTAATATTTTCCGCTCTAAAAGACCCAAAACTTGTTCCCGCGGCTGAGACAAAGGTTCTGTTTGTAATGGTGATATTGTTTATCACCCATCGCACTACATCATAATAGGGGAATATATTCGCTCGAGTCACGATTCTGTGAAGGAAAGAATTTGCAAGTGCTTTGAGAGGAGTCTCAGAATTAGATTCTGAGTCTTCTTCATCTGGTACTGTCGCTTTTACCTCTATTATAGTGGGTTTTTCGGCTTCAATCAAATTATATACTTCTTCCCAGGAAAGCTTCCCGAGACCGTGACATGCCGTGTCTGTAACCAACTTGATTTTAGGTGATTTTTCTTTTGGTACTGTGGGAGTGACAATAGTCTTTGAGGTGTTAGCAGTTCTTGCTTTCTTAAATTTCTTAGACATTTTCCCGTTTGGTATCATTTCACTGGCTAGGAGACCGAGAAGGTTAGATGGTCTATGGCTCTGTAAATGAGAAAAACTTTTCAAAATGGGAAGGAATGAAGTTGGAAGAAAAACTGTGTGAAAATATTTTATTAATGACCCCAATTAGTTAACTTCATCTTAAACTTAAATTCCCTCCATAAGAGTCACATTAACGCATTCATATAGGATCGATCATCATAAATTATTTGATTTTCTAATTAATATTGATCGTACAATCGGATATCGGCGATTTGAAATGTTAACGTAAAACTTTCCTTTTGGATTTTCTGATTGCGATTGATAAATAATATATGCGCGGTGCAAATAGCAATAAACAAAGACTTAACTATCCATCGCATCAGAGGTTTTGAAAGGGAAATCAAATATCATCTCATATGTTCCGCCGATTTTCGATTGCGATGATAGTATATTGCATCGGACATTCCCAAAGGAATTAAGTTGTATATGATATCCGCCGATTTGTGTTGGGGCCCTTGTTTTGTTTAAGTTTTGAATTTTCGGCCAAGACATTTTGAACTTGGACTCTTTTTGAGTTGCGGAAGAAATACACATAGCTAACGCGACCGCGCCGCAGCGACCAGGAGTTGCGGAGCTACCAAGGTGGCGCGGAAGCAATTGATAACTGGAGATTGAACAGAGATAAGTACAGATGAAAGAAATACAGCAGAAAACAGAAAGAGGAACATGCAGACATCAGAAGAGAAGTCGGGAAAAGCCAGAGTGAAGACACAGAGAAGCCGCCAGTCGCGACGAGTGGGTGAATAAAAGGGCGATCACCCGGCTAAAGAAAGAGAGTTGGAGGTTATTGTTATTGTTGAGGGTTAAATGGATGCGCAGAGTAGCCGCAGAAGGATCAGACCTGTTCTTTCTATGGATTCCTACTTCCTATGTTCTTCCCTTCTGTTCTCAAACCCATCTGTATCTGACTTGTGAGTTATCAGAGAAGAAAGCTATGTAATCGTGGATTCGGCCAGAAGCATAATATAAGGAAGGATTGATGTCTCAATACGTTGTTCATGTGGTCTAATGTGTTTGCACCGCTTTAAAATTTTAAGTTGCGACTGTCTTAATACTTAATTAGAGATCATGCATGTATAATTTGGTATATGTGATGGATGCACTTTCTTTCTTTGGTTGCGGGTTCATTCCTTACCAGTGATCTCATCCCCTTATGCATGTGGTCGCGGCACGCCTCGGGTGAGACGCACTGCTCTCCCAGAGCAGGGTGAAAATGCCGGCGTGTTCCTAGACTACTCCGGACCCCTTGTTGGCCACAACCCTT
Source organism: Pinus albicaulis (assembly GCA_034641835.2). NCBI lineage: Eukaryota > Viridiplantae > Streptophyta > Pinopsida > Pinales > Pinaceae > Pinus > Pinus albicaulis. The sequence continues at coordinate 661,679,193 of CM076569.1, read as the reverse complement.
TGAACCTGGGTCTTGCCCGCGAGACCTGACTTTCTGCCAACAAATGGTTCCGTTGCCGGGACCTGCATGTTCTGAGGGGATCTAGATCATGGTCTCGAGGATTTTTGAAGGAGCAATACGGCGATGGTGGGATGATCATCTTGACCATTTCATTACTCAGCAAGCGGAGCTGACCAAGAAAAGGGAGGCCGCGATCAAGGAGATCGTTCTTTTCTCGGATTCAGCCAGTGATACATACGAAATTTTCTGGGGAAGGTTTCCTACTGACCTTTACAATTGGTTGCGAAGGTTACGAGCGACGGTGCCCCAAGAAGGCTCGCGGAAGATAAACCGCAGGTGGGCGCACGAAGACCTGGTAGCACTGCATCGGGTAGATACTGAACTAACCCGCGCAGTGGATTTTTGGGTAAGTACCACGTTGGAAGGATACGTTGTGGAGTTTGCCGCTGAGTGCTACCAATCCTTCTCGAAGGCTGAGGCTGTTTTTCACTCAGGACTGCGGGGGAAGCTGTTGAAGGAGATTCCGCTATGGATCAAAGCCCTGATGGTGGACGAAGGATTGATTGAATTCCACAAAACGAGTATGGAAGCGTAAACCACCCGTACTGGGGGAAGGATTGAGGGGACCGATGCTGTGTAGAAGGTAAGAGTGGGGAGCGGGGGATGGACGTTGAGGCCGCATGCAAGTTGCGGGAGGCACGTGCGCATCGGCGGGCACAGATCGCCGATAGGTGGCGAAGAAGGGTAATGAGAGACTTGAAGAGAAGGGAAATCGAGAGGAGAAATCAGAAGGAGGCGCCTCAGCAGACAAGAACCATGGGTTTGGATACCCGGACAGGAGACGGGACAGCAACGGACGTACAATGGGTGCATGGGAGCCCAGCGACGCGAGGAAGAGAAGTAACGACTAGCGAAGATAATGGAAAGATGCAGCCCGGAGGAAGTTCCGATGACGAATGGCATGACGTGATGCAGCAGATGTTTCAAGATCAGACGGTACCCACCCCTCCAGGCAGCCCTACGTCCCACCTTCCGCATGGCCAGGATCCCGACCTTCCCCTGGTACTTTATCAACCTTTAAGAAATATTTTTATTCAGTTACAAGCATTAAGTCAGTCATATAGTAGTTCAGTGGCATCAGTAGCGCCCAGTAGCAGCAGCGTTACTAGTAGTAGTGTTTTCCCGAGTGGGACCGTTACGCAACCAGGACCCGGAGGGTTTATCCTGGTTAACTCTCCGCAAGTATACATGGCTGGATCTTTCACCCGATACCTAGAGTTCTCTGGCCGGGGAAATGACGACGTAGAACAACACTGGTATCTGTGCGAAGCCATCTGGAGGGCTTGCCAGACGCCTGATGCAGGGAAGTTAATAGAGTTCCAAACCATGCTCAGAGAGATAGCTCTGCGTTGGTTCATCAAGTGGTCCGAGGTGCACCCTAACCCTGTAATTGTGGACGTGAAACGGGATTTTGTCCGCGAATTCAAGCTTCCCCAGACAGACCAGCAGGGCCTGTCTGAGCTGTGGGAAATTAAGCAGAAGGAAGGAGAGACCGCGTGGGAGTTGATGCGGCGATTCAAGGATGCGATCGGGAAATTGAGCTACCCGATCGATCCAAACCACCAGAGGGACTGGTTCATCAAGGCTCTGCTCCCCTTGACACGAACCCCTCTCACTCAGCAGAAGATTGATAATCTGCAGGATGCTTTGGAGTAGGCCATGAAGATTGAAGCCATGGCGGGATACCCCCAGGAATACAGGGAGGGGTTGGCCCCGCAAGACCCTTCTCTGATAGGGTTGCAGCACCAGATCGCCAGCTTGACTGAAAAGCTCAAGGAAATTCAGCCAGCAAGACCAGTGCGACCGAATGTTTGGTGTACTCATTGCCTGGTCGAGGGACACGTCGCAACCGAATGTCCTCGGTTGCGCGGTGCAGGAGTTGGACCCTCAGTTGCGGCAATCCAGGGGGGTCACCCACCAGGGGGTGGCGCGGCAATGAACCCGCAGGGAGTATACCAGCCGCAACAGGCCTTTGCGGGGTTTCCACCGCAACCGGGGTCCTCCACCACAGAGTACTGTGAGATTTGCCGGACGATGGGGCATCCTCCTCGGATGTGCCCGATATTACAGAAGTACTCCACGGTGCCGAATAATGTATACTGCGAATTCTGTGTGTCTACGACGCACAACACTGAGCAGTGCAGGGCGCTTGACGCACTTGCGGATTGACTGGATCGTCCCTCGTACAGGGTGAATGAGGCTACAAGGGGAAGAGGTGGCGGCATGCGGGGAGGCCGAACTGGAGGACGCGGTCCGGTAAAGTGCTACAATTGTGACCAGGAGGGTCATGTGGCTCGAGAATGTCCCCTTCCGCGACGACCCTGGTGTTCCCAGTGTCGGGTCAACGCCCATGCTACAGAAGACTGCCCGGAGCTCATCAAGAAGTGGGAAGAACGGGTGCGGCAGAGGGGAGCGAATCTGATAAACTCAGAACTGCGTAGCACCGCAACCCCCGACAGGCAGAACGTTGCGATAGTAACCCGAGGCGGAAAGAAGACTGGAGAGGATGCCCACGAGAAGGAGCCAGCACGAGTGGTGCGGCCGGCATCCCCAAAGAAGTTGATCAGGCCCGAAGTCCAGAAGAAGTATTTTCAGGAGGCGGTTGAGGCATTCGCCCAGTTGCGGAACGAGGGAGGGCTGGAGGAGCCCTGGCAGCCGAAAATCGGTGTTCAGAACGCCGCAGACGCTGTGGTCGAGGATTGGCTCCGGCTATTTCTCAGGATTGTCGATGACGCTGAGCTGCGGCAGCAGCTCACACATGTGTTAGATGGAGCACTGCAGGGGCGCGCAGAACCCATAAATCTGGTGGACGCTAGGCCTCAATACGTGCAACGTGTCAAGCGAAAAAAGCAGCGAACAGGCAAGGAATTCCGGCTTAACACGCAGGTCGCAGGATTCCAAATCAGTGACACCATGTTGGACTTGGGATCCGATGTCAATATTTTGCCGCGAAAAACATGGGAGGCTCTTGGGAAGCCACGACTCGCCTATTCCCCAATCCAACTCAGGATGGCGAACCAGTACTGTATTTTGCCAATCGGCCGACTCGAGGGTGTCGAGGTCGACGTTGCGGGGGTGAAGACATACATTGACTTTGAGGTTATTGATATCATGGGCGACAAGGACCCCTATCCTGCTTTACTTGGCATTGATTGGGCTTTTGAGAACTACGCGATCATCGACCTCAAGAAGGAGCTGATGATTTTTGAGGATGGGGAGGTAAGGGTCACTCAGCCTCTCGACCCGTATCAGGGTCCGCAATACACAAAACCGGTGGACAGTCGGGAGGATGCTCAGATGATGGACCATCTCTATCAGATGACTGCAGGGAAGCGGGACGATTATATCAACCTGACCGCAACAGGATCTATCAGTTGCCGGAGTGTGCAGAGCTCGGAACTCGGATCCGAGCTTGCGTGGGAAGACTGGCAGCAAGGGGGATATGAGACCACCACGCGGAGATGTGCCTCCATCGCTCAGGTCCGATGGGTAGGGACTGAGATCCGCGGATACCCCACATTATCAAACATGCAAGCAGTGAATACTTTTATTTCCAAGGTGGAAGACCGGGTCCCAGAGGAAAGCCGGATACCACTCTTGGATGTGGCCTTGAAGTCAACATCGGGACGATGGTGGAACAATCACCGCAACGCTCTGTTGCGATGGGAGCTGGTGGCGGATGCACTACGGGCACGCTTCAAAGAGGATGAAGGGCCCTGCATTACACTTAAACATCATGGAGCTTCAGACCCGCGACAGCACTTGCGGGCGTGCAAGGAACAGTGGCGTAGTGCCAGGTACCTTGAGGAGTTGTGGGTCCACAGGTTTGTCCACTCCCTGGGTACAATTCCCCAGGCCTGGTACTTTGAGGAAGAGCGGAAACGGGGAACCCGCTCATGGCAAGTAGTCGCGGAAAAGTTCATCCAGAGCTTCTCGTTCGAAGGGGAGACGGCGCAGGAATCTCAGGCCCTACAAGCCGTCAAGGAGGTTCTGTTTTTCCACCATCCTGAGCCCGATGAAAGCCCAGTGGCGTCACGCTCCGGGGTCAAGAGCGAATTGGTTTGCCAACGGATTGACGGCGAACCGGGGGACGATAGCCTGGAGGACCTGAGGCATCTCTATTTTGACGAAAAGGAGGGCGAGCGGAGCGTCCGTGACGAGCCGACGACAGAAGGAGTCCATTTGCAGCCCCTAAAGACAAAGAAGCTGAACATTGGAACGGAGGAGAAACCTAAGCTGGCAACAGTAGGAGATTACTGGGACGAGGAGACGACAAGAGAAATTTTCAGCCTCCTCCAGGAGTATGAAGATTTATTTCCATCATCAGTTGCGGACCTGAAGGGGATCAAAGGAGATTTGGGCGAGATGCGCATCACACTGAAACCGGGAGCCAGGCCGGTGAAGCACCGACCCTACCGGTTGAATCCACATATCAAAGAAAAGGTCAAGATGGAGATCGACAAGATGCTGGCTGCGGGTCTCATCTTTCCAGTAGAAGAAGCTGAGTGGGTGAGTCCCATTGTTATCCAGAACAAGAAGGACAAAGCAGAAATCCGTGTCTGCGTAGATTATCGGAGTTTGAATAATGCTTGTATTCACGATCCGTTTCCCACTCCCTTCAGCGACGAAGTTCTAGATCATGTCGCGGGAAACGAAGCTTATTCCTTCACTGATGGGTTTTCGGGCTACCATCAGGTGCGCATCGCCGAGGAAGACAAGGCGAAGACAACATTCACAACTGAGTGGGGATCATTCGCATACCATGTTATGCCGTTTGGTCTGAAGAACGCGCCAGCTGTGTTTTCCCGGATTGTCATTGCTGCCTTCCGGGAGTACATTCATAAGTTCCTGGAAGTCTATATGGACGACTGGACTGTTTACAGCCTGCTGAAGAAACACGCCTCCCTGTTGCGTGTTATGTTCGACCGGTGCCGCCAGCTGCAGATTTCCCTGAACTTAAAGAAATGTATTTTTGCAGTACCATTCGGCACACTCTTGGGTCACGTGGTGTGTAAGCAAGGGGTCTGCGTTGATCCCGCCAAGGTCGCGGTTATTGTCCACATGGAGGCCCCCGAGAACGTGAAGCAGTTGCGGGCACTGCTCGGGCACACAGGATACTACAGGCGGTTTATCCGCAACTACGCCAAAATTACTGCTCCTCTGGAGAAACTGTTGCGGAAGTCCGAAGCATTTGAGTGGACGGCGGAGTGCAGGAAGGCCCTCGACACATTGAAGGAGAAATTGGCAACGGCACCCATACTGGTCCATCCGAACTGGGATAAGCAGTTCCATGTGCACATTGATGCGTCCGGAATTGCACTTGGTGCGGTATTGGCGCAACCCGAGGAAACGACATTTGACCACCCGGTATACTTCGCCAGCCGACGGTTATCCAATGCAGAGAAGAATTACACCACGACCGAGCGGGAGGCGTTGGCAATGGTGTACTCTCTCCAGAAGTTCCGCCACTACCTTCTGGGCGGAAAATTTACATTTTTTACGGACCATTCGGCATTGAAATATCTGGTCAATAAGCCGGTGTTGGAAGGAAGAATCTGTCGATGGCTCCTACTGTTTCAGGAGTTCACGTTTGAGGTGATTTTCAAGCCTGGCTGGTTGAACGTTGGTCCTGATCACTTATCCAGGTTGGAAACGGGAGAGAATGAAGGTCCGTTGGACGATCAGCTTCCGGATGCTGATTTGTTCCGAGTTGAAGCAGTACCAGACTACCTGGCTGACATTGCCATGTATCTGACCACGAGACAGTGCCCTGAGGATTACACCACTCTTGAGAAACGCCACTTGGTTGTCCGGGCGGCTGATTATCAATTGATCGCAGGGCAGCTGTACAAACTGGGTCTGGATGAGGTGTTGCGCAGGTGTGTTCTTGACCACGAGCGGGAAGTAGTGATGTGGGAATGTCATAGCGGTGTTGCGGGAGGACACGTGGGTGCTAAACCCACTGCAAGGAAGGTGCTTCAAGCTGGCCTATGGTGGCCGATGGTGCATGCAGACTGTAAGGCCTATGTGAAACGTTGCGATATTTGTCAAAGGACGGGACGGCCTTCGCACAGGGACGAGCTCCCGCTACACCCAGTGCATGTGTTGCGGCCATTTGAAAAGTGGGCTGTTGATTTCGTAGGCCCCATCGCACCAATCGCTCGCCATTCCAAAGCCCGGTACATCATTACCGCGATGGACTATCTCACACGGTGGGCTGAGGCGGCAGCGGTCCGCGACTGCTCGGCAGAGACCGCTGCTCGGTTCATCTTTGAACACATTATCAGCCGTTTTGGCTGCCCAAGGAGCTTAACCAGCGATCAGGGTACACATTTCATTAATGCCACGGTCAAGTCGCTACTGGACACATTTATGATTCAGCATCATAAAAGTAGCCCATACCACCCGCAGGCCAATGGTACGGTGGAAGCCTTCAATAAGATTCTTGAGAAGGGCCTGACAAAAATTTGCAACGCTCAGCGGGATGATTGGGATGAGCGGCTACCAGCGACATTATGGGCTTACCGGACCACGGTAAAACGCTTGACCAACCAGACACCATTCCAGCTGGTGTATGGCCGGGAAGCTGTGATTCCCGCCGAGTTCACCGTACCCAGCCTTTTGATCGCAACGTCCCTTCACTTCTCAGAAGAGGCGTCACTGAAGGAACGACTCCAGGAGCTGCAGGAGCTGGATGAGGCTTGATTTCTTGCGGAATTCCACCAGAAGGTTCAGAAGGCCAGACAGAAAGCATGGCATGACCGCCACATCAAAACCAAAGCCTTCCAAGTTGGCGGCAAAGTTCTCTTATACGACAGCTGGTTCCAGAAGTTTCCAGGCAAGCTCCAGATGCATTGGCTGGGACCGTACTTTGTCATCGAGATCCGCGACTCAGGAGCCGTTCGATTGGCACAATTGGACGGCACAGTTCTTCCAAGATGGGTGAATGGCACACGCCTGAAGCCCTACCAGGAGTAAGTACTTCTCACTTTCCATCAATAACTCTCGCAACCGAGAGCACCCGTAGAGTAGCGTAGTTGAATAACTCTCCCGCAACCGGGATGAGCGTAGGTAGTTTTTCCATTCATAGGTAATCAGTCAAATAAATGAGTCAGTTGCGGGTACCACACCGCAACCGACTGTGGTCGGGGCAGGCCAGTCCAGCGTGTCACCACGTCCATCCTACCTGTCGATCGCGTAGGATCCGTCCCCGTGCCAGTGTCAGTCCAGGTCATGTCCGTCAGTACTTTTGTCAGTCCGTAGGATAAGCTCAGATTTGGTCATGAATTCCCTTAATGGACAGTAATCATACCGTAATCATTCGCCATCAACCGCAGTTCCCTCCACCGTCGAGTCCGCCCATCTCCCCATGACGCCGTCAGCAACTGTCAGATTACACACAGGCCGGCGATTGATCGCACGATTATCGCAGGCAAGAAAGATAGCAAGAATTAATTGCCGTTATGGAGTCTCATCACCTCCGCGCGTGCCAGCAAATGACCCAATTTGCATGAAGGCTATCAGCAAGAGGATGTCAGACCAGTTCAATTTGGAAGTTGCAGCACCTCCGGAGCATTCGCAGTATCAGAGCACGCAGCACCCCGAAAGAAGTTGCAGAAGAATCGTCCAAGTCTATCAGAGACGCGCCAAGATGCCGAGAGCTCTTCTCTCAGTTCCTGAACCAGCATTAGATAGCAGAATTCACCGAGTAGAATCGCTGGTCGGCAGGTATGACAATGCACCCTGTGTGGATGCCAACTTGTCCGACCCGGCTGAGTTTCCTCACCTCCATTGGCAGACATTCATGGAACACCATTACACGCCCGGGAGCAGCTCTAACAGTCGACTGCGGGAAGAATTCCGGGGCTTACAGCAGTCGACTTTGATGAATTTGAGGAGTCTTCCCGTCTTCGGCACCACCGGACCAGTTCTGCAATGTACCCGGTTCCTCCTCAGTCGGGTGCAGAACGGGTCCCTGTGGTTGAACGAAGAAATTCCGATACATGCAGCAGACATCCATCGGCTTACAGGGCTCTCGCAAACTGGTTCAGATGTCTCCTCTGCGGGCCAGACATCCTCCAAGCGTGCCCGGAAGTCGGCTGAGGCGGACCTCTACACCAAATATGGCACTCGCCGGGGTGGCAAAGGTGCCAAGATAGATTTGATAAATGTATCACAAATCAGGTTCGCTTGCTACCTGATTTCTAGCAAGACCATGCGCCATTACACAAAGGGAGAGTGCACTTTGGACACAATTTCCATTGCAGAGCACTGCGTCCAGGGAGCCAAGTTGAATTGGAGCGCGTTTGTGTTGAAGGAACTCTTCGCGGCTTGCGAAGACAATTACAAGCGGACTACCAGTTTCATCTATGGGTACTTGCTCTTAGCGTTCACCATGTGGAAATGGCATCTACCCCCGATCTGGCCACTGGCGGAGATCACCGCGAGCCAGCCGCTCGCAATGAGATATTCCCCCTGGCAGTTGTCCAGGGACCCCAGCAGCAAGGAGGTGAACGTAGCAGCGTTCCGAGAATGGTATGGGATGATGACCGATGTGGTCGCTTCCCAGCAGCGGGTACCCCGGAACCTGTTGGATGAATACAGTGAACAGGTGTGGTTTGGCGTCAGCCATAACCACACTTTCATCCGGCCGACTTGTGTACCACACCACACGTTTCATATGGCGCCCTTGCGTTTCCAGCTGAATGATAATGTCTTCCACAGAGAGGTTTCTACATGGCCGGGGGTTGTCCAGCACGTTAGCGATGGAGTCCTCCGCTACAATTTTGATGGGATGCGGGCTGCACAGCAGCCTACCGCGACCAGTGCCGGGGGATCTTCCCAAGTTGCGGTGGAGACGACCACAGATGCAGCGGGGACCGCAGCGACCCTGCCCGAATCGCTGGTCCCCATCGTCGAGCATTTCAACGACCAGGCCCGGAGACTCAACGTGGTACCTCAGGTTGTTTCTAGTGGCGCCCCTATATTTCCTTCTTTTAATGAATTTCGTATTAATCGGTCCCTTGGTCTCTCCAACACCGCCCCCCTCACTTCCCCCATTCCCACTACCCTGTTCACTTCTGCCACCCCCCTCATCACGACAATGGGTGAACCGGGCCCCGAACCCGATTCCGCTGACCCACCTCCGTCCAAGAGGGCCCGCACTACGGCCACAGATCCCGTGGTGGATCTTACGCTGGATGATCCACCAGCCACGCCGCCTACAGCAACTTTGATTCCGGAGGAACCGCTGATTGATCCGGCAGATTTCCTAAACCTTCGTTTCCCTCACACCTTGTTCACTCCATCTACCGCCCCCTCCACCAGCCGACCACATGCCACCTCCCCCAATCTGTCCAATTCATCAGCCACTGTGTCCGATTCTTTGATCCGGGAACTTTTCGGCGGTGACCACGGGGCAGAGGTCACCTCCAGTACTGCAGCCGTGGTACCACCTGTTGACCCCGTGGCCACATCCCGGGATTCCCTTGCCACTATATCTGTCCAACCAGCCACAGTTGGGGTTGATTCAGCCGCCCCTTCCACAGAGCAAACCACGCAGCAGGACCGGCCAGAGCCTGATATGGTCACTTCAGTGCAACAGCAGACACCGGTCCATCCTCCAGAGATTTCAGGCCGAGCAACGGCCATGGGCCAATCTTCGCAGGAACAGACGCCCGAGCAGGGTGCACCCAGCAGAACAAATGCAGAACAACTGAGTCCAGCACAGCTGTATCTGCTTATTCAGCGGGCGGCCATCAAGGTCGAGCAGATTCACACTGAGCTACAACAGCGGTGCACCGAGCAGCGGAATCAGATCACGACGCTTACTGAACAGCGCAATCAGTTGCAGCAGGAGAAGACCTACCTCCAGGAGCAGGCCAACATTGTTAATCAGGCGCTCTCTAGCGTATGGCCGGAGGCACGGGCTCAGCATGCCCCAATCCCTGCTCGCATCGAGGAGAACAGTATAGCTGTACAGGCTCACCAGCTCAGGCAAGTTTTCACTACTGTTTGCAGGGAGAACCAGGAGTTACAAGCGGCGTTAGCCGCACGGCCGACCCTTCCAGATCCACCCAGGGACCATTCAGGACAGGTGACTGCCAAACAGACGCAGGCAGTCAGTATACAAGCCACTCTGCATTCCACTACAGCCGCAGCTTCTACCCTTCTGAGAAGTCTACAGGAATGCTCGCTCGCGCTAACGGTCAAGACACAGCCCATTGCTGCCCAGCTGCAACAAATCTCCAACGAAATTCGGGCGACCAGGGACCCTGCAAGGTTGGATCAGCTCTACGCGCAGTCGGACGAGCTGGAACTTCACATGCAGATGACTGAGGCCGAATCAGCAGCGGCCAAGCACGTCCTCCGGGAGATTCATCCGGGCATTCGCACCCATGCTGACGTTATGCACCAGCTGGATGCCGAGGCCAAGTCCCAGCTCGCCACTCTGTTCGGGGTTGCCCCGACGCCCATAGACGAAGCCGCCGCCAACCGAATCTCTCAAGAAGCCGACTTGCTGATGCAGGAATGGCAGCAAGCAGTGGCGACCTTCACAGAGCTTAGAGATTCAGCACTCCGCCGGGTCCCGGAGTTGGGGCCCTTGTTTGAACCAGCAGGTGGCGGAGTACAACAGGAAAGGGTGGCGGAAGAAGGAACAGCAGAGCAGGGCACGGAAGCCAGCAACGGAATGGAAATAGAAACTGTCATTTGTGATTGACTCGCGGACGAGTCAAAGAATTGTGGTCGGGGCCTGTTGGGGCCCTTGTTTTTGTTTAAGTTTTGAATTTTCGGCCAAGACATTTTGAACTGGACTCTTTTTGAGTTGCGGAAGAAATACACATAGCTAGCGCGACCGCGCCGCAGCAAACAGGAGTTGCGGAGCTACCAAGGTGGCGCGGAAGCAATCGATAACTGGAGATTGAACAGAGATAAGTACAGATGAAAGAAATACAGCAGAAAACAGAAAGAGGAACATGCAGACATCAGAAGAGAAGTCAGGAAAAGCCAGAGTGAAGACACAGAGAAGCCGCCAGTCGCGACGAGCGGGTGAATAAAAGGGCGATCACCCGGCTAAAGAAAGAGAGTTGGAGGTTATTGTTATTGTTGAGGGTTAAATGGATGCGCAGAGCAGCCGCAGAAGGATCAGACCTGTTCTTTCTATGGGTTCCTACTTCCTATGTTCTTCCCTTCTGTTCTCAAACCCATCTGTATCCGACTTGTGAGTTATCAGAGAAGAAAGCTATGTAATCGTGGATTCGGCCAGAAGCATAATATAAGGAAGGATTGCTGTCTCAATACGTTGTTCATGTGGTCTAATGTGTTTGCACCGCTTTAAAATTTTAAGTTGCGACTGTCTGAGTACTTAATTAGAGATCATGCATGTATAATTTGGTATATGTGATGGATGCACTTTCTTTCTTTGGTTGCGGGTTCATTCCTTACCAGTGATCTCATCCCCTTATGCATGTGGTCGCGGCACGCCTCGGGTGAGACGCACTGCTCTCCCAGAGCAGGGTGAAAATGCCGTCGTGTTCCTAGACTACTCCAGACCCCTTGTTGGCCACAACCCTTTGAACCTGGGTCTTGCCCGCGAGACCTGACTTTCCGCCAACAATTTGCGATTGCGATGATGGTGGGGTCCATCGCATCAGAGTTTTGCAAAATAAGTAGATATAATGTTGTTCCTCCGAAATGAGATTGCGATGAATCGCATCGCATCGGTGTTTATGAAATAGATTGAATGAAGGATATCCTTTTAGAAATGCGATTCGCGATAAGTCGTATCGCATCGGAATTTTATAAATAAAATAAAATATGATGTTGCTTCTTTGAATTGCGATTGCGATGAATCGCATCATATCGGAGTTTTAGAATAGACCGAATGAAGGGTATCTTCTTTGGAATGCGATTGTGATAGGTTACATCGCATCGGGGTTTTGAAAAACAAAATTGAAACCTTTAAGACCCTACCAATTTTCAATTGCGATTTACTTTATCGCATTGGACTTTTTAACATGAATATTTCTATGCTTTGTGCCGATGCGATATAAGACTTGATAGTTCATTGGATCAGAAAAGTTTCAATGCCACATTTTTTCACTTGTATTTGATATATGCGATATGCGATATATGAATTTTAAACAACGAATCTTTTTATTGTTTTATATAAAATAATCAGATTTCCTCAAAGTATTTTATTTTATCTCAAAAGAAAGGGGACCTATTTCTAAACAAACTTTATTCTAAAATTTTGAAATGGGGAGGGTTGTTGTATCGTACAACAGGATGCTTCCCTCATTTTTGATGACCTCTATATTTTTGGGTTGGCCAATGGGCCAGTGATACTATTTTTGTACTCTAATACACATATTTTTTGATATATATATGAGAGATATTTTTGCGGCTCTACATGGTGTGGTGTCTATTTCGATTTATGCATTTTGTGTTATGCTAATGAATATATATGTTTTTGGCTTTTTATGTATGGTGGTTTTTTCGCGATGCATTCCAGTCTAGGATATTGTTAGCTATGCGATAAGCTGTTTCGTTTTGATTCCTTGATACATGTGAGAATGTAATATAATCAAATTGTCTGCTTAATCTTGTGGCACACAAATATTTTCTAAATAGGTTTGCGTCTCTGGTTTCAGATGTTTGGTTTAATTGCGAGACTACTAACTGGGAATCTAGGTAGACATGCATATGGTGGATGCCCTTTTGGAGGGCCCCACATATAAGTCTGATAACGACATCATATTCTGCCTGATTGTTGGTTGCTGATCCAATGCACATGCTGTTTGAACACAATGGTGATCGGTCAGGGTAGTAGATGACCCAGGTAGCTGCAACTAAGTTTTGAGACCATCGCAATGCTCCATCAGCAAATATGAAATAGGGCTCAAGTTGGTGATCCATGGTGATGTTTTGAGCGTGTTTAGGTTTTTGGGTCAAAAATATTTTGGTAGGGCTTTTGTGTACTCTAACTCTAGGGGATAAGGGCTACAAGGGCCCTTATGGGTAGGATTTCTTGAGGTAAAGGCCGTTGACGGGTTTAGTGAGGTAGGTCCCATCCGGTTCTGTCAAGATGTATGCCCCCTACCGGAGGCAATGTTTGATGATATAGGGCCCTTTCCACAGGGATTCGAACTTTCCTTGCCCTAAGACTTCTTTTGCGACATCATAGCGAAGGACTAGATCTCCTTCAATAAATGAGCGAGGGGTGCTGTGGTGGTTGAATGATTCTTTTACCCTTTTCTTATGGGCCTCATTGTGTTGCAGCAATTGTCGCCTATTTTCGTCAACTAGCTCTAGTTGTACTAGGCATTGTTCTAGAGGCTGGGTGTCATCAAGGAGTTTGATGGCAGTATGCAAGTTTGGGATCTCGTAGAAATATGCAAAGGTGTAAGGTGCCTTGGTATTTTGTGACAGGAATAAAGTGAAATTCATGTGATGGGGAGGTTGGTGAAATCCTATTTTGGGCATATGATGACACCAGTCATATGTGATGAATTGTGTCGCTGGCATGTGGCGGGGGAATGATCTCTGAAATGGAGTCTTGCGTGAGCCGATGGTTGGCTTTCCCACTAGGATAGTCAATTTTCAGTGGGTGGAAGCTGTTTTTATAACAGAGGTGCCTGAACACTTATAGCAACGAACATTCCTCCAACGTGTGATTATGACTAGTGAAAATGGTGCAAGGTATCACAGTGTTGACAAAGTATATAGTGTGAGAATCTACACTACTAGATGTTCCAAATGTGGATGCTTGGAAAGGGTTGGTTGTAGACCAGGTCGTCTTTTGTTTCAATTTTTTCGTCATAGGTTGAAACTTGCCTCCCTTTTTGGTGGGTGGTTGACTTAATGCTGCTCTAGCTGCTCTCAGCTTGGGGAGATGCATGCATTTAAATGTATGATGAAAGTGTGAGAAAATTTGTCAGTAAGTGCATGTGATCTTCTCTTGATTAGAGAGAATTTTTTGAGGGAGAGGCGAGATTACGCGGAGAATATTTGCAAGGGGTTTGAGTTCTATGCATTGGTTGATCTGGTGATCGTTTAGATCACATCGGCCACATGTTATCCTAGGCTTGGTCTGGGGTCTACGTGATTGGTGTGTGGTCTTATCAGGCTTGACACACCATTGCAGTGGTGGGGACGTTGAGCTGACGAAATATATTTTATGCCATCTTGGAGATTGCTCGTCCTCTTTTCTATGACATTAATCTGTCGATAGTGGGATGGATCCATGAGACATAAGTACAATGTTGGTCATAATGATTACCCTGACATATCAGGCAAAATTTACATGATAAGGGGGTCCCATCATGCGTGGTTTGAGGCTGGGCGGGGTACCATCGTTGCAATTCTTCTAAGTCAGGGAAGTGGACTACTATATGGTCTGTCTACTTGCATAACATGCATGCAGGTGGATTTTGTGAAGTGCCTGTAGGGGTAACTATGGGTTCCCTGCTAGGCCGTTCTTCGGCTAACAAGAACATGATAGACCCGCTCATCTCCTCTTCTTGGGTCATGGAGCTAGAGATGGATTCGGCATCCATATCTTCCTCTCGGGAAAGACGAACTATGGCTGAGCAGAGGCTATCAAGGGCTAGCCGGAAGCGAGGTATGTAGTGACAATCCTCTAATAGGTGATTGTCGTCGCATAACGGGCATGTGAATTGGGCTACCCGTAACGCCACGTAATAAACTCTTTCGATTGGGTACCATCTGTGAATGAGTTCCAATGCGGCACACTCTTCGAGGTAGTGGCCATGTTCATCACATAGGGTGAAACCTATAATGGGCATTACTAGGGGGTGCTCTACGTATCGGTGCTCCTCTTATAAGTACAAGATGGTACGCGACTCGTCATTAATAGACTGGATGGAGGGATCCTCTTGATAAGATCTCTCAATCGCGTGTAAGGAATCCCTATACCATGGTATTTCTGGATAGTGGTGGGTATAATGCCCATAGGTGTTACAGAGGGCGCATGCATGGTTGGTACGCAGCGGCTTTCCTGTACTTTTGGTGGCAAGTTCATTTTTGTGGGAATGCCATTTTGAGGTGCCTGCCTCACAGCCGAGGAGTGGTTTTAACTCGTCGAACTCCCGTCATATGTGAGTAGGGTGTCCTATGACATCACATATAGCACAGGTTGATGACTCCCTCTGCATGGTGGGGGTCACCACTTTCTTTCCTTTCTTGGCGATTTTCTTTATCATGGTCGCTGGTTTTGCAGTTGGAATTTCCCTTACGGGTGCAGTTTCGACTGCTACTTGCGTAGGTTGGGGCTCCTCGGGACCAGGTGGCTTTAACCCAAACGCAATAACTTTGGTAGCTATCGTTCCTGGAGGAGGAACGAGATACCACACTGGGAATTCCAATGATATATTGGGTAATACCAGTGTTTCCAAGACCTGCTGGGAGGGGAAGCCAGGAGGTGGGTAGAGGAAAGGATTTTGGGAGGTGGCATAGAATAGGGAGGTCGCAGTAGCTGATGCCTCGGTGTTGTTACTGCTTGAGTCCGTGTCCTGACTAACCTCGGTGCTTGATGTTGACATCATGCATACCAGGGCCCCTGTGGCATCGGGTGATACCTTAGGGATGATAGGAGGATCTCCTAGGAATGACTCTAGGATGGACGACGGTTTGAATTGGCTAGGGCCATATTCTTGATACCGTAAAAGACCACCTGTTGCTGTATCTACATAGGGTAGAACCATATTTGTGTTGGTCAAGGGATGCTTTTCAGTGTGCATCAGCTGGTCTACTGTGATGATTCAATCCTCATGGGGGAACATCATGATGCAGAAAATGGAGGATGTTATGGTAGACATGGCGTACATGTAACTCCACCCAAGGAGTATATTGTAATCCAAGTGAGCGTCCAAGACTTCAAGGTCTATGTGGACCGTTTTTCCAGCTAAGCAGAGCGGTACATTTTGTAAGAGACCGACGGGGGTCAAGGGACGATCGTCATATGCTTTGAGTGTGATGATGGAAGGTTTGAGTTTGGGGGCTCCTAGCTTCTGCCATACATTCTTTGACATGATGCATGTGGATGCACCCTCATCAATGACACATCGGTGAATAGTGATATTCTATACCGATACTGGTATCTGGAAGGCGACCATGGAGTGAAGCCTAGGGTGGCTTTGTCTAAGTCAAAAGCCATCATGCACGTGTCGGCAGGGTCGACGGTGCCTAATGCGGAAAGTAGGGCTTTCCATTGCTTTAGGCACGACTGCAGTACCTCCAAAGTGGACATAGCAGTAGGTGACTGGGCTAAATCATCTATGATGCTGTAATTGTGGGCTGCTTTGGAGTAGTTACCTGCTCGCCTATTAGGCCATTTTACCATTTTTGGCAATGGTTCCAAAGGAATATTTGGAATGGTTAAAGGTGCAGTCGACACGCTCGTACTAACCCCTGATGTACTGGTGTCTGGTGGGGTGTCGTAGCTGCGATTACGAGTTTGGAAAAACAATTATTCCCCAGCCATGTAAATTTCATGGTTGTTTTTCTCAGAATCGTCGGGGTTTTGTTGCTGAGTGCTTATCGTTCCTTGATGGGGGAAGGGTTCTTGCATAACCGTAGTTTTCTGGGAAGATCCTCCTTGTCCTCGGTTACTCTGAAGCTTTTTAAGCTCAGGGAGTTCGAGACAATGGTGAGTATAGTGCCCATATTCACCACTTATTGAACAAGAATGATTTTTTTGTAGAGGTGGCCTTTTGCCTTGCTTTTGGGCATTGCATGGCTCTTGGTTCTGATTCCAGTTGGAGTTACCTCCAGCTTGGGATCACGGTGGGCGCTATTGGTTACTGCCCCCTGTCCAGGGATCCATTTGGGTTTTTTTTTTACCTTTCTTTTAACCACGTTAGGAGGGTATTTCTCCTGATCATACTGGTGTGGTTGATTTTGGGATGGCTGCACAAAGTTCACCTGTGCATTGTTTTGCATCGGTGGGTTATGTGCTTGGGACTGAGCATACTGCTGTCCCATGTTTGCACCTGGCCGTTGGGGGGGAGTTCTTCCGTCAATTTTTCTTCCTGCGTACTGGGTCACCTCAGTCAGAGGGTAAGGTCCTCCTTGGTGATACGCTGGTGCCCTATTAGTCAAATTTTGCTGCTGCATATGATGACTTTGAAATCTGGGTTGAGACATGTTCTCGGTAGTTCCATGTGTGTAACTGGGATTCTGACTGCTGCTGCCTAGGTACCCTTGGGTCATTGACCTAATAAGTCCATCTGCAGATTTTGGCGCCTGGAAATTCTTGATAAGATTGTAGGTGCAGGGCCTTGGGCAGGATATTGTATATGTATCTTGATTGCGTGTAGTGCTAGCCAACTATAAATATTTGTCATATCAAATGGTGGCTAAATATTTTTAAGCCTTCAAGAGATATTTTCCTTTGAAAACTAATCATATTTTGAACTCTTATGATGATCTTTAAACTTTGAGTTAATCTTCACTGCTATTTCCCTCTTTATCCTAAAGAACCTGCTGTTTTCCAAGAGAAAGAATACTTAAAACCCCATTTTTTCATCATTTTCACTACTCCTTTCTTCACAAATAAACCCCATTTTTACCCTTGTCCCCTTCATAAAAATCCTCCAAAATGCCTTCATTTGGCTTCCAAATCAACCAAAACCCCTTTTAAACCTTCTATCTGCCTCTCATTTGGTTTAAAAATGCCTTCATTTATCTACCGAAACCCTCAAATTGGCTTAAAAATCACTATTTTAGGCCTAAAAACACCCTTTCTACATATAAAGGTTTCCTAAGCCCCCGAGGGCTTAATTCTTGTAACCCTCCACCTCATAAGACCTTAAGCCCTGCAACCGGGCACTAAAAGGCCGTAAACCCTCGTCCAAACCCTTTTCCTTTATTTTTCTCACTACCCCGACGTTTTGGTCTGAGCTAATCCAGTTTGTTGATCTCTGCATATCAACAGTCACTGGGCCTCCTATTCACCTCCCAACCCTTTTCTCCATTTGAAATTCTCCACCTTTTCGTTAGATCTCCACCGTTCGTTGCAAAGATCTGCCGATCAGTATTAAACCCGAAAATCCTTCCCAAAGCTTACTTTTCTTTGTTATTTGATTAACCTGAAAACTCAAAACAAATATCAACCATTGATCTACCCAGATCAATGGCCCTCATGCTCTTTCCCTTCGGCCCGATCCCCTGCCTTACATTTCCTTCATCGCCCCGTCTTCAAATCTAGACCGTCCATTTCGATAAATCCAATGGTCAAGGTTCAATCCGATAGGCCCAACTCCATTGGGACCTACCTCCCGCCTCGTAAAACACCTACCCACTCACGCGATGCCACATGTATCCCACTATCTCCCCAACCCTACAACTTTCCCCATCGCGTGCGATCCACACTGTGGGATCTGCACCCATTTATCCGACGGCCAGAAATCTGTTTCGTGTTTTTTTTGCACATGTATTTTAACACTAGAAAAAAACGCGAAATGGGCGGTATTGAAAGGACGTGTGTCAGCAAGCGTACCATATTGTGTTTTTTTTTGGAAAAATTTCAAAACCACCCCAGTGCTGCGCGAAAACCATTCTGGTTTTCTGCCAAACCACCTAACCCTTCGCAGTGTTATTTCAATTTTTAATCTTGGCCGTCGATTGTTAAGATCGAACGGCTATCATTGCTTTACAACCCCAAAGTCATTCACCCTTCCCATTTTCTCCCAAATGCTCTACTAAACGATCTCGGCCGTTTATTAATATAGATTGACGGCTCATGTTATATCCCGATCACAACTCATTTTCCCTCCGTATATTCTCCAAAATACTTCATCAGAAGATCCTAACCGTCCATTATTTTAATCCGACAACCCATATTACATTTCAACCCCAAGTATTTGCTCTTCATTTTATCTCCCGAGCAATTCACCAATGATTTCTCCACCATCGATCTCCAAAGATCGAATGGTCCCAATTAAACTTCCCCTCCATTTCATTTCCCCACCGTCTAAACTCCCAAATGAACCCATCGTTTAATCTCAATCGTTGGTTTTTCTCATTCGACGACTCCAATTTAATCTCACCACCAATTCATTCACCTACCCTCTGTTTTCCCAAGTAAACCCACCGTTTAATCTTGACCGTTGGTTGTTCTCATCCAACGACCACGATTTAATCTCACGCCCAAACCTTCCAAGCAATGCTAAATCTATTCTTCATGGGTTTTTCTTAATTAGGCTTGTTTTTGTGCAGGTTATACAAGTTTTTTCCACAGTTTTAAAATGAAATGAAGGCCAGGGATGACGATACCCCAAGCCATTATTCACGAAGAAAAGGAAATCTATAGGGATAAGACCATGATCTTACCCTTTCCTCATGAGCATTGGTGATCTCATGAAACCTTCTGCACACCTACAACACTGCAAAAACACAGTCAGAATCCATTTATTGAAGAATATCAGCATTGAAGACAGGAGATCAAAGCATAATCATAATATTAAAGGTTTTAAGCAAAGTTTAAAGGGATTAAGGCAGAAATCAAAGGCCTAATCCATAGGTAAAGACAGTATAAAGACCAGAAATGAATATCAAGGCCTGATTAAGCCTAAAACATAGATCAAAATTACATTAAAGGTGTCTTAGGAAAAACAAGGAGATCTACCAGCCCGAAAGGCCTCCATTGCCACATCAGAGGCTAATTGAATCCTCTTCAGCTACCAAAGAACCACCTGTTGCTTCCATAAATCAACAGAAGGCATATTTATTGCATATTTAGAAGATATTTGCCTAAAGACAGCTGAACAGTTATTTCAAACAAAAGAAATTATTTCAAACTGTCAGCAAATTTATTGAAAGGATAAGAAAGAACCTTAAAATCAATATTCTCATCCACTAAGCCTAAAAAAATGAAAATAGAGTTATGAGACAGAGTAATAGATAGAATGCATTCCTGACTTATGCCTTGCATGGTTTTCAAGGCTAGGAATTGCATTGAGTATATAATTAATGATACTCAACCCTAGGAACTCTTCCACCTCCTCACTTCCGTATAAAATCTCCTTGAGGAGCACATTGTAAAAGGTTGGTCTCTGGATATCTGTTGCATGTAAATAGTTTTCTGAAGCTACTATAGCCCTCTTTGTAATTGAAGATACATAAGTTGAGATGAGAAGTTTGAAGCTATAGAGACCCACTGGACTTGATGATTGTAACTGGTTTGAACATCAACTACAAATAGTTGATTTATGGGATCCTGGTCTATGTCAATGGTGATGTGTTTCTTACTGCAAATTTTTATTTTATTTTTTCTTTCCTTTCTGTCCACTTTTCTCTGATAAAGAACATCAAATATAGAGCTAGGATTTACTCTTACAAGTACCCTACTCTCACTGATAAGCTTTATCTTTATGTTTTCCTCCAATTGTGTATTTAAGAATGATTTAATACAGTCCAAGCAGTTAAGGAATGTTGGTGTTCCCACGTCTTACTGTCTAAACTTTAAACATTGTTCTTGAATGATATTTTCATTACATGCTAAGTAGAGTTGGACTAGGAAAGTTTATGGTTTTCCCTGTCTTCTAGTTCTTTCTCCAAAGGTTGTTTGAAAGTTTCCCTAAGAGTATGTTGAAAGCATGATAGGTTCAAAGTTCTTACCTGATCTTAGGCTACTTTTTATGTTTATCATGAATGTTTTTCCTTTTGAATACGCTGAAAGCAGGCTAAGTTAAGAGTCTTTACTTGATCTTAAGCTATTCTAAGTGTTTTAAATGTTTAACAGAATAGTGGAATGTTATGGGTCATTAATACACTTGAACAAGTTATTCCACTATTCTGTTAAACCATTGCACCTGTATGGACTCTCTTTTTAAAAAAAATTTAAATGTTTTCTATTGAAAGTACATCAAAATATGGCTAGTTTAAAAGTACTTACCTGATCTTAGATTACTTTTATGTCTTTCCTTAAGTGCATGCCAAAAGCAGGATAGTTTCAAAGTACTTACTTGATCTTAGGCTGCCCTTTGTTCGTTCATTTTTTTTATTTCCCTTTCTTATTTTTTCATTCCATAAAATCAACTTAAAGAGATCCTTCGACATAGACGACTTGCCCCATGTACCACTCTTGAACCTTGCTGTTTCAATTAAACCCTCTTATGACTCCATAGCCCAATGGATTGAAGCTGATCCTTGCCTATCTTATTAGCTAAATCATTCCTTCACTTTCATACACCTTCACCCTTCATTTAGACTTCCTTCACCTTCATTATAACGTTTCCTAACCAAAACAAAACAAAAACCCTTGTTCTTAATAACTAGCCTAATATCATACTTAAAACCTTAAAAAATAAATCAATCTTTGCACTTATAGAGAGATCCCTCTCTGGATTCAGGAGGGCTAGATCCTAGAATCCCAAAGTGGTTCATATGTAGGCTTTGCAGTTTGTATTTTTCAATCTTGCAAATTACAAAGACCCTATCATTTTGGCGACTCCGCTGGGGAAGTTCTGAGTAAAATCCTTAAAACAAAACACTCAACATTCAGTGCAGTATAAGTAGCTCTCTTCAGGCACTACCAAGCATGTTGGTAATCATGATAGGACTTATTTGAATCAGTGACAAACTAAGTAACCCTTAGGATTCTCATAGAGCCTTATCAAACCTTGAAGGAATCATCTAGCTAAGCCATAAGAGTAAACTCTCTTTGTCTCATCATCGTAGCTAAGTGTTGAAACAAATTTATGACACTCTCATAACCTATAGGATTGAAAAAAACTTAGAAAATCGGAAAATATGTCAGACTGGTATTCAAATCAATAAATGGTGGTGGACCATAAATTTTTTTACCTTTTAAAGCTAAAAATTTCCACCTGGTGACTCCACAATCCTAAACGGACCTAAATACTCCACTGGGAAACCCATTACTATCATAACATCATAAAAAATCAGTTAAGAAAACTTTGAGAATTAAATTTTTCTTGCTAAAGATTAGTTTGCCTCCTAAAGATTGTCATATTTGGTTAAAATTTTCTTATTATTGGGTCTGAAAACATAGCATAGTGGCTTCTAGAAGAATCCATACTAGAGCCCATCCTGACCCAAATCCTCTTGAGATAGTTGATAATCTTGAAATAATTCTTAGGAAACCTTCTAAATTCTAAAATCCAACTATTTTCAGACCAATTTTTAGAGCTAATTCCTTTCCTGAAAACCTCATAGCTCTACAAGATTCACAAGTTGACTTAAGAAACCCATTCAGAACTAGGTCACTTGATGATATAATTTAGATAGACTTTGAGTCTCCACCTTCATCCCAAGACAGAAGTGAACATCCTAGTAGCAGAGAAACTACTCCACCTAATTTACATTTCCTCGATAATTTTGGTTTCTCTCATCCTAGATCTACTCAACAATCTCTTGTTGGTCCATCCACTTCTGTTACCCATACACCCATTGTTCAAACCACATCATTTCATCAACCACCTCCCTTCTTACATCCTCCACCTGTAAACCCCCCATTTTTTCCACAACCTCCTATCATGGCAACATGGTACGCTCCCCTAGTCCTTCCTTTACCTTTAGTCAATCTGCCACAGGACTATCAGTCCAAGATACCATTGTATGATGCCAGTGGTGCTACTGCTGCTTCACAACATGTGGAAAAGATGAATGACTATTTTGACATAAATGAGATAGATGATGAAACTGTCAAACCTAGATTATTTGCTCAAAGTTTAGGGGGAGAAGCACAAAAATGGTTCAAAGGCTTAACCCCTAATAGTATCAATGAAATTCAAGCCCTCCATCAATTATTCCTAAACAAGTGGGAAGTTAAGAAAAACCCTCTCCAAATACTTTCAGATTATAATAACCTCAAAAGAAACACTAGGGAAAGTGTTCAAAGTTATTGCACTAGATTCAATAGTGTGTATAATGCCTTACCCCCAGAATTGAAACCTCCACAAGGCTCAACCTTGAACAAGTTTCCTGAAGGATTTGATCTTGAAATGGCCTATCAGCTGAGAGAAAGAGACCCTTTGACTCTAGAAGACATGCAAAAAGGAGCTCTTGCTGTGGAAGTGAATTTGATGGAGAAAAGTGCAAGGATGAGAAATGAGAAGAAAGTATCATTTAGGGAGGAATATGCACCTTCCACATGTAACTCTAAAATGGAAAGAATGATGGAGGAAATGATGAAAAATATAAGCATACTTGAGAGTGCACAACCTAGTCAAAACCAATCAGCTCTCCAGAACAGAAATCAATCTCAAAATAAAAATTAGAATTTCAGGAGAAACCAACCTCAAAACAGATCAAGAGACCCTGATCAAGATATTATTCCTCCTTTCCATCAAAACTATGTGAGTGAGGTTGAAGAAACAATTGAAAAAATAGAAGAAGATGATATAAACATGTTGGGAGTAGACAATGATTCTTTTGATGTTCATTACATTAGGAAACAAGGTCTATATACACCCTATGATGATGGAAGAATGGAAGATGAAAGTTATTATCAAGAGCTGGAAAATGTCATCATAAAGACTCCAAAATAATATGACCTTAGGATTAAAAAGAATCATGAAACTCCCAAAACTAAAACCTCTGAAAATTCTGCAAAAAATAGCCCTGTGATCAAACCTAAAACTACAAAATAAAAAGACAAAACAGTGGCTGTAAATTATGATCAAAACAAAGAGAAAGGCACTCAAATTAATGAAAACTAGAGTGCAGACCTTAGCAGCATTAGTACTTCAGCTAATGCTCCTATCAAAACAATTTTGACCAATGTAAATAGAGGAAATCAGCAAGATGATTTTGCTGATAGACTAGTGATTAACAAGGCCGAAACAAACATTGTAAAAAAATCAGATGCCTTTTAGTTTGGAACATGAAATTTCCAGGATTAAAATCTCTGTTCCTCTCACTAAATTAGTCACCCAAGATGTATATAGATCACAAATTTTGAAAGCTTTCAACATAGAGGAAAATAATAACACTGTCAACCTCAATGATGACCAACCAGAGCTCTTATTTGGTCCTAAGATTGAGGGTAGATACTAAGAAGGGCCAGTTCCTCATTTTTATGTTAGTTTGAAAATTCATGACAAAATTTTACATAATGCCATGCATGATTCAGGGGCCTCTCATAACTTAATGCCCAAAGAATTAATGGAGAGTCTAGGCCTTGAAATCACCAGACCATACAAATATCTATACTCCTTTGACTCCAGTAGAGTGAAATGTTTAGGTTTGATCAAATACCTTTGTGTAAATTTAGCTCAAATTCCAGCCAAGTGTTTAGTGATGGATATTGTAGTGGCTGATGTACCCCCCAAGTATGGTATGTTGTTATCAAGATCATGGGGAGCTAAGTTACAAGGAACAATGAAAATGGATATGACATATGCTACTATCCCTACTTTTAATCAAACTAGAAGAATTTATAGGGAATCTCATATGCAATACATGGTTAGTAGCCAAGAGAGACCAGAAAATTCCCCTCTTTATTCTGTGCATACAAGCCTTGACTCATTTATCTTTTCAAATATGAAACATTTAATGAGCAAGAAACCTCAATTGACTTAGTGGCTACTTCTCACTGTAATATAGTGGCAGACACAGAAAAGGACAAAGACAAGACAAAAGCATCAAGACAGTTTTCCCAAATAGAAAATCACAACAAACAAAACACAGGTCTAGTACAAAAAAACAGTCATCCCTTGTCTATTAACCTTGAGAGTCAAGAAAAGAGTCCTCAACATAATGAATAATATGAGGAACTTAACCAATTTCAAAATGGTGTTGATTTACAAGAACATTCTAAAATCACACAAGATAAAGAGGATACTAGTCAAACTAGTAATTTTGAAAACAATCCTCTTTGGAGTATGAATTTTGATGGATCTTGTACAAAGAGTGATGCTGGGGCAGGCATATGGATACACAACACTAAAAAAATTCATGTTGAAGGGCATTCTTATAGGTTAAACTTCCAATGTACAAATAACATAGTTGAGTACGAAGCCCTCTTTTTAGGCCTACACTTATTGAAGAAATTAGGGGCCAAAAGGATAAAATTTCAAGGTGATTCAGAGTTGATTATTAGGCAAGTGAATGGGGAATATAGTGCCAAACACCCTAGACTAAGAGCCTATAAAAATGATGTCATGGATTTATTAAAAACATTTGATGATTTCCAACTTGTCTTTGTCCCAAGAAACCAAAATATCCTTGCCAATGGTTTAGCCTTTGCTGCTAGAACTTGTCTAACACCTTATGAAACCAAACAATGCACCACCCAAATAGAATTTAGACCAGTTGTCCCAGACAATGAAAAATATTGGCAAGTGTTTGATGGAGATAAACAGATAGAAGACTTCCTACAGTCCAGAAATGAATTTGAGCCACCAAGTTCAGATTCAGATTATGAATCAGACTGCCCTATGGAAGAAAATATGCTTGATAAAGAAGTAAATTCTCCATATATTGCTGAGATAAATCTATTAGCTAATAAAATTGAACATACCACATAAGTTAGTGCAGATTTAGAAAAAGAAGACTTAGAAACACTGCAATCCAATACTCAAAGCTTGCCAAAAGGACTGGTCCCATTAGAAGTGTTGTTTGATTTCAATGATGTTGCCAAAAAACCAAAACTGGAACCTGTTGAAACTGAAGTTGAAGAATGTAACATAGGCAGTGAACAAAAACCAAAAATGATTAAACTGTCTAAAACTTTGCTAGCTCACATCAAACTAAAATATATTGAGCTGTTTAAGGAATTTTCTGATGTATTTGTATGGAGCTATGAGGATCTAAAATCCTATGACACAAAGATAATTCAGCATAAGATACCCCTCAAAGAAAACCAGAAGGCTTATAAACAAAAATTGCGCAGAGTCAACCTTGTTCAATTACCCCTGGTTGAGAAAGAAATTAAGAAAATTTTTGATGCTAGAATTATAGTCCCTGTTAGATATTCAGATTGGGTGTCTAATCTTGTGTCAGTTAGGAAAAATATAGGAGAAATAAGGATTTGTATTGATTTTAGTAACTTAAATAGGGCCTCATTGAAGGACAACTACCCTTTACCCAAGATGGATCACATTTTACAAAAGGTAGTTGGTTCTAAAAGAATTTCTTTGCTAGATGGCTTCTCAGGTTACAACCAAATTCTGGTACATCCTGATGATCAACTCAAAAAAACCTTTACCACACCTTGGGGTACTTTCATATGTGAAAATTCCCTTTGGTTTAATGAATGCTGGTGCCACATTTCAGAGAGCCATGGATATAGCATTCTCAAAAGAATTAGGCTTCTTCATCATTATTTACCTTGATGATATCACTGTTTTTTCCAAAACAGATGAGGAACACCTAGAACACTTGAGAAAAGTCTTTGAGAAATGCAGAAGATTTGGGTTATCTTTAAATCCAAAGAAAAAAATGTTTGGTCTCCAAGAAGGCAAACTACTTGGACACATAATATCAGAAGAAGGGATAAAAATAGACCCAAAGAGGATTGAGGGTATATTGCAACTCAACCATCCTAGAAACATCAAGGAACTTCAATCTTTCATTGGGAAGATTAATTTCTTAAGAAGTTTCATACCCAATCTAGCTGAACTCCTTAGAAACATAACAAACATGTTGCAAAAGGAACAAGGAGTTAAATGGACCTTAGAAGCAAAGAAATCACTTGAACTGGTAAAACAAGCATTAACCAAAACACCAGTTCTCATTAGTCCTGACTTTACAAAAGATTTTTTCATTTTTTCATTTGCATCAGAACACACAGTGGCTGCTGTCCTATTACAAAAAAACTTGAAGGGACAAGAGCAACCAATTGCATTCTTTAGTAAGGCATTGAGAGATGTACCTCT
The DNA here is from genome assembly GCA_034641835.2 of Pinus albicaulis. Taxonomy (NCBI): domain Eukaryota; kingdom Viridiplantae; phylum Streptophyta; class Pinopsida; order Pinales; family Pinaceae; genus Pinus; species Pinus albicaulis. The sequence continues at coordinate 661,652,269 of CM076569.1, read as the reverse complement.
GAAGTACAATATCATGGAAAAACAAGCCTTTTCCTTAGTCAAAGCCTTAAAATACTTCAGAGTTTACATTTTACATTCCCACATAATTGCCTTTGTGCCAAATTCATTTGTGAAAGACATTCTAACCTAGGATCCAGATGGAAAAAGAGGAAAGTGGATTGCTATGATACTTGAATATGATTTAGAAATCAAGCCCACTAAGCTCATAAAAGGCTAAGGACTAGCAAGATTAATGGCTGAGTCTAATTTTGAAGCTCTTGATATAAACATGATAGATGCATTAGATGAATCGGAGGAGTTGTCAACTCCCATTATTGAAGATCATTTTCTGTTTTCATCTTGGTATATGTTTTGCTCAATTTAAATACACCTCCTGGTTTGTCTAAAATGAAGACAAGATTTTTAAAGTTGAAAGCTGTTAACTACTGCATTTTGGATAAATGTCTATATTGGAAAAATTCAAGTGGATTATTGCTTAAATGTTTGCCTGAGAATGATTCAGATAAGATCAAGCATGAATTACATGAAGGAGAATGTAGAGGCCACCTCTATTGGAAGACAACTGCTAATAAAATCCTTAGAGCTGGTTACTATTGGCCCACCCTCTTTCAAGATGTCCATAAAATTATTATTGCCTGTCACAAATGCCAAATCTTTGAAGGCAAAAGAAAATTGCTTCCCTTACCTCTGCAACCAATCACTGTTGAAGCCTCTTTTCAATAGTGGGGTCTAGAATTCATTGGGGAAATCCATCCACCCTCATCTGCCCAACATAGATGGATTTTCACTGCAACAAACTACTTTACCAAATGGATAGAAGCCATCCCTTCTAGGAAAGCCAATGACTCTGTTATCATAAAATTTCTTGAAAATCATATCCTATCTATATTTGGCTGTGCTGGGAAGATTATCACTGATAATGCTACTGCATTTGGATCCAAAAATATGGTTTAATTCTGTCACAAATATTAGATTACATTGGGCCATTCTACTGCTTATTACCCTCAAGGTAATGGGTTAGCAGAATCCTCAAACAAAAGTTTGGTGAATATAATCAAGAAGTTGCTAGAAGACAATAAGAAATCATGGCACAAAAAGCTAGTACATGCATTGTGGGTTGATATATTAACACTCAAGAAATCAATTGGAATGTCACCCTACCAGCTTGTTTATGGAGCAGATGCAATTTTTCCAACCATTCTAGGAGCGCCAGTCATGAAGCTGATCCAAGAAGTACAGTCTGAGGATAATGATATGACAAGAAGAATCAATCAGACTATACATCTTCAACAAACCAGAGAGGAAGTCTACAATAGAGCACTAAAAAAGCAAGAAAACATCAAGAAGTTGTTTGATAAAAGAACCAAGGCCAGTGATTTCAGCATTGGTGACAAAGTTTTGAAGTGGGATTCAAGGAGAGAAGATAAGGGCAAACCTAGGAAATTTGATCACTTATGGATGGGCCCTTATCTCATTCATTCTACTGCTAGTAACAATGCTTATTTCTTGTAGGAAATTAATGGAACTGAAATTTTTGGAGGTCCTGTCAATGGCAGGATGCTCAAACATTATTTTTCTTGACTATACCAGTTTGAAGATTTTTTTATTTTTTCCTCATTGTAAATATCACATCCATCATTGCATTCAAAGTTAGAAAAAGAAAAATTGCAAAAACAATAAAAATAGAAAAGAGGGAAAAGTGAAAACAAGAAAGGTACAACCCCATACCAAAAAGAGAAACAAAGTCTGAAAGTGTGCAAGTTCAAATGCCACTCCTAAAAACACACTTCTAGTTAGTCATATAGCCTAATCATGACTAATTATTTTTTCAATTTACTGCTGATAGGTTATTGAATTAGATCACCCAAACAACATAATCTTGGATAATCAGTAAGGTAGATTAGGATAGAAAATAAAGGTTCAAACAAGCTCAAAATATGAACCTATGAATCTCAAAAAGAAGAATCTCTCTAATTAAATTAAATCTTGAGCCAGAGATAGGAAACAAACTGGTTCCAATATGCTCAAAACTTGAACTAGGAAAGAAAGAAAAACAGCTCAAAAAAGCCTAAAAACAGAGGTGAAGAAATAATGAAAGGATGTTTTAGTTTTCAGATCTTAAGCCTTCAACATTTTGCTTTAATTTTTTGCAAATAAAAATCTATGTGGAGCTTTTTTTCATGCCATAGATTTGCATCAAGTCAAATTTCTTAATCTTGGCTTGACTACTTTTAAATTTTCTGTTTTAGAATTTAGAGAATAAAGTTTGTCAGACAGTCTAATCCTGACAGATAGTAATTAGGTAGAGAAATTTATGAATTCAACTAATTAATTTGAATTCATGGAGGAATAAGATTAGACTTAGATTGGTTTCTTGTTTTTTCAAAAATAATAAAATGTTGATGAAAAGGTTTGCAAGTCCAAATGCACCATTGAAGAAAAAAAGTTAGGAAGTAGGTTGTGTAGGTAGTTGTTTGGGAAATACTTTTTTGCTGATATATTAAGTTCTAATCATCCTTGTTAGCAGCTGATAAAAATATTATCAAAGTGCAAGGCACTAATCAGCATCCAGAGATGAATTTTTGTGGTTCTTGACACCTCCAAGGAGCTACCATCCCAAGTTGGAGCCGTTGTTAGCCACCTATAAAAATTTGTTATATCAAATGGTGGCTAAATCTTTTTAAGCCTTCAAGAGATAGTTTCCTTTGAAAACTTATCATCTTTTGAACTCTTATGATGATCTTTAAATTTTGAGTTAATCTTCATTGTTGTTTCCCTCTTTATCCTAAAGAACCTACTGTTTGCCAAGAGAAAGACTGCTTAAAACCCCATTTTTTCATCATTTTCACTACTCCTTTCTTCACAAATAAACCCCATTTTTACCCTTGTCCCCTTCATAAAAATCCCCCAAAATTCCTTCATTTGGCTTCCAAATCAACCAAAACCCCTTTGAAACCTTCTATCTGCCTCTCATTTGGTTTAAAAATGCCTTCATTTACCTACCGAAACCCTCAAATTGGCTTAAAAATCACTATTTTAGGCCTAAAAACACCCTTTCTGCATATAAAGGTTTCCTAAGCCCCCGAGGGCTTAATTCCTGTAACCCTCCGCCTCATAAGACCTTAAGCCCCGCAACCGGGTGCTAAAAGGCCTTAAACCCTCGTCCAAACCCTTTTTCCTTTATTTTTCTCACTACCCTGACATTTTGGTTTGAGCTAATCCAGACTGTTGATCTCTACAGATCAATAGTCACTGGGCCTCCTATTCACCTCCCGACCCTTTTCTCCATTCTAAATTCTCCACCTTTTCATTAGATCTCCACCGTTCGTTGCAAAGATCTGACGATCAGTATTAAACCCGAAAATCCTTCCCAAACCTTACTTTTCTTTGTTATTTCATTAACCTGACAGCTCTAAACGAATATTGACCGTTTATCTACCCTGATCAATGGCCCTCGCGATATTTCCCTTCTGCCCAATCCCCTGCCTTACATTTCATTCATCACCCCGTCTTCGAATCTAGACCATCCATTTCGATAAATCCAATGGTAGAGGTTCAATCTGATAGGCCCAACTCCTTTGGGACCTACCTCCCGCCTAATAAAACACCTACCCACTCATGTGATGCCACGTGTATCCCACTACCTCCCCAACCCTGCAAATTTCCCCATCGTGTGCGATCTGCATCGTCATATCTACACCCATTCATCCGATGGTCAGAAATCTATTTCGCGTTTTTTGTGTGCATGTAGTTTAACACCGGAAAAAAATGCATAATGGGTGGTATTGAAAGGACACGTGTCAAAAAGCGTACTGTATCGCGTTTTTTTGGGAAAATTTTCAAAACCATCCTAGCGCTGCACGAAAACCATTCTAGTTTTCTGCCAAACCACTTAACCCTCCGCAGTGTTATTTCAATTTTTTATCTTGGCCGTCGATTGTTAAGATCAAATGGCTCTCATTGTTTTAAAACCCCAAAGTCATTCGCCCTTCCCCTTTTCTCCCAAACGATGATCTCGGATGTTGATTAATCTAGATCGACGGCTCATGTTATATCACGATCACAACTCATTTTCCCTCTATCTGTTCTCCAAAAGACTTCATCAGAAGATCCTAACCGTCTATCATTTTAATCCAACGACCCATATTACATTTCAACCCCAAGTCTTTTCTCTTCATTTTCTCTCCCGAGCAATTCACCAATGATTTCTCCGTCATTGATCTCCGAAGATCGAACGGTCCCGATTAAAATTTCCCTCCATTGCATTTCCCCAATGTCTAAACTCCCAAATGAACCCATCATTTAATCTCGACCGTTGGTTTTTCTCATCCGACGGCTCCGATTTAATCTCACCACCAATTCATTTGCCTACCCTCTGTTTTTCCAAGTAAACCCACTGTTTAATCTTGACTATTGGTTGTTCTCATCCAACGACCACGATTTAATCTCGCGCCCAAACCTTTCGAGCAGTGCTAAACCTATTCTTCATGGGTTTTTCTTAATTTGGCTTGTTTTTGTGTAGGTTATACAAGTTTTTTCCACAGTTTTAAAATGAAACGAAGGCCAGGGATGACGATCCCCCGGGCCATTATTCACGAAGAAAAGGAAATCTACAGGGATCAAACCATGATCTTACCCTTTCCTCATGAGCATTGGTGATCTCATGAAACCTTCTGCGCACCTACAACACTGCAAAAACACAGTGAGAATCCATTTATTGAAGAATATCAACATTGAAGACAGGAGACATTTATTGAAGAATATCAGCATTGAAGACAGGAGATCAAAGCATAATTAGAAGATTAAAGGTTTTAAGCAGATTTTAAAGGGATTAAGGCATAAATCTTAGAAATAAAAGGCCTAATCCACACGTAAAGATAGTATAAAGACCAGAAATGAATATCAAGGTTTGATTAAGCCTAAAACACATATCAAAAGCACATTAAAGGTGTTTTAGGAAAAACAAGGAGATCTATCAGCCCGAAAGGCCTCCACTGCCACATCAGAGGCTAATTGAATCCTCTTCAGATACCAAAGAGCCACCTGCTACTTCCATAAATCAACAGAAGGCATAGTTATTTCCTATTCAGAAGATATTTTCCTAAAGACAGCTGAACAATTATTTCAAACAAAAGAACTTATTTCAAACTGTCAGCGAAGTTATTGAAAGGATAAGAAAGAACCTTAAATTCAATCTTCTCATCCACTAAGCCTAAAAAACTAAAAACAGAGTTATGAGACAGAGTAATAGATAGAATGCATTCCTGCCTTATGCCTTGCATGGTTTTCAAGGCTAGGAATTGCATTGAGTATAGAATTAATGATACTCAACCCTAGAAACTCTTCCACCTCCTCACTTCCTTATAAAATCTCCTTGAGGAGCACATTGTAAAAGGTTGATCTCTGGATATCTGTTGCACGTAAATAGTTTTCTGAAGCTGCTATAGCCTTGTTTGTAATTGAAGATACATAATTTGAGATGAGAATTTTGAAGCTATAGAGACCCACTGGAATTGATGATTGTAACTGGTTTGAACATCAAATAGAAATAGTTGATTTATGGGATCCTGGTCTATGTCAATGGTGATGTGTTTCTTACTGTAAATTTTTATTTTATTTTTTGTTTCCTTTCTGTCCACTTTTATTTGATAAATAATAACAAATATAGAGCTAGGATTTACTCTTACAAGTACCCTACTCTCACTGATAAGCTTTATCTTTATGTTTTCCTCCAATTGTGTACTTAAGAATGATTTAATACAGTCCAAGCAGTTAAGGAATGTTGGTGTTCCCACGTCTTACTGTCTAAACTTTAAAAAAATTTCTTGAATGATATTTTCATTAGATGCTAAGTAGAGTTGGACTAGGAAAGTTTATGGTTTTCCCTATCTTCTAGTTCTTTCTCCAAAGGTTGTTTGAAAGTTTCCCTAAGAGTATGTTGAAAGTAGGATAGGTTCAAAGTCCTTACCTGATCTTAGGCTACTTTTTATTTTTATCATGAATGTTTTTCCTTTTGAATATGCTGAAAGCAGGCTAAGTTAAAAGTCTTTACTTGATCTTAAGCTCTTCTAATTGTTTTAAATGTTTTCTATTGAAAGTACATCAAAATCAGGCTAGTTTAAAAGTACTTACCTGATCTTAGATTACTTTTATGTCTTTCCTTAAGTGCATGCCAAAAGCAGGATAGTTTCAAAGTACTTACTTGATATTAGGATGCCCTTTTTTCGTTCATTTGTTTTATTTCCCTTTCTTATTGTTTCATTCCATATAATCAACTTAAAGAGATCCTTTGACATAGATGACTTGCCCCATGGACCACTCTTGAACCTTGTTGTTTCAATTAAACCCTCTTATGACTCCATAGCCCAATGGATTGAAGCTGCTCCTTGCCTATCTTATTAGCTGAATCATTCCTTCACTTTCATACACCTTCACCCTTAATTTAGACTTCCTTCACCTTCATTATAACCTTGCCCAACCAAAACCAAACAAAAACCCTTATTCTTAATAACTAGCCTAATATCATACTTAAAACCTTAAAAGATAAATCAATATTTGCACTTATAGAGAGATCCCTCTCTATATTTAGGAGGGCTAGATCCTAGAATCCCAAAGTGGTTCATATGTAGGCTTTGCAATTTGTATTTTCCAATTTTGCAAATTACAAAGACCCTAACATGTAGATCAGTTCAAGTTGTTGGGCTTTACTGATTGCATCCTCTTCGGATGTGGGGTTATGTTGCACCACATCTTTTGAAATCTCTGCCGTCAGAGTTTTCAAGAATAAATCTAAAATGAATTAGTCGTCGAGTTGTGCTTTGCATAAACTCGACGCCGTCTCCACTCATAGAGATGTTCTGAAATATGGGTAGAGGGGGATTGTCTGAAATGATTCGGTAACTCCATTCCTGAATTGTGGTGAATGGGTAATTGAAAGTACGTGAGGAACGCGGTAGAGAGGGCACTAAAGGTTATATGTGAAGCAGGGGGTTGCTCTACGTACCATTTCGCGGCCACTCTCGTAAGAGTGCGTTGAAACAGCCTCAATTGAATACTATCGTCAATGATGCTATTCGATGAGAACCATAGGTGAAAGGTCATTATATGATTTCCTGGGTCTTCTGCTTGCTTGCCTTCAAACTTTGGTATGTATGAAGGGATCTTGGCATGGGAGGCCAATTGGGGTTGTGTGCGATGGGGTCATTGGTGAGCTTGGTTAAATACAGTAGATTTAATGCCACTAAGAAGGGTGACTGAGAGGTTGATGCCATGGTAAAGTGTGAAGACATGAAGTTCTGGTTAGAACAAGGGTTAGTCTATGACGTACCCTGTTGTGAATTCAGTTGGCTTCCCGTATGGGACACACTCTTCTGCCTGCCAGGGGATGAGGGGGGAGAGGTGTACGGTGTGGTGTTGGTAGACTGACTAGGGTTCCCAAGTAAGGTTGCTCCAATACAGGAGTAACCAACCACTATGGCAATGTTCCATCTTTGACGCCTAAACGATGAAAGACCTGGAACCCCTCCCGATAATCGGGGGAGGTCCAAAAGACACCTAGACTGACAAGGTTCCGTTGGAACCGTTTGAGTGTCAACCAAGTTAGGTTTTGGAAAATTTTTTTGAGGGGATTGAGTCTGTGATCATGAAAAATTTATGGCCACATACCTAAAACAAAGTGAAAATGAAATGAATTTTCCTTTAACTTAATCTATGTGATCAATCAAGCAACAAATGGTTTTGTTTGTTTGCGCGCGATACTCAAAAACACTAGAAGACTTAAAACGTCCTTACACACTCAAAATTAACTGGGCCTTGAGAGGATTTCTTGCGAGTGCTGGCACAATGTCACGTAAGAGCTGGCGACACCCCCAGTCAGCCGAAGAGAATCAACCAAGGTAAGGGTAGAGGGTCTGGCACTTGCCTGCACTGTCACCTATAGAGTAAAGGATGCCCTAGTTTTAGCCACTAAGAACCACCGTCCCATGTGAGCATTCGAGTCTTGGGATTCTTGGTAGTTAGCTAATAGTATCGAGTATCAGTCGGGTCAGGTAGCCCCAACTGATACCACACGCATTGCGCCTAAGCTTAAATCCCTCTAAATCGGGTCTCTGCCACACTCGGGTTTTATTTTCCATGGGTTGATAGGTGGATTTTAAATCTCCCTAAAGGCGGATTATTGGATGCCTACCCCCTTGATCCTAACTTAATCTATAATTTCTCTTGTGGCCCCTGTGGGGAGAATTTAGTGAGTTGGTTTAAGTTATTTTTAGGTGGCTTTATTTTCTTAGTGGGTGAATGTGTGTGAGCGTATGGTGAACAATCTCATAATTTGAACATATGGATATCAGTGATCCTTTACAAAATTCCCCTTGTTAAACTATGTGACGTTGTTCCTTGCTCAAATAGAAAGCATTTGCGGATAATTGGCCACTTCCAAAATCTCCTAGTTAGTCTATGTGAGTGACTAAAGGGAGATGGCGAATCACAAATGTAAAGTGTTCATATGCTTGTCTAGGGTCACCAAATGGTGCAAAGACAACAGATATTACTTGCTCTAATTGGTGATTCAATCCTAGTCCCACAATTTCCTAAATGAAAAAATTGAAATTTGAACTAAACAATTTCTACACTAGCTTATGCATGTGTGGTCACGAGCCACTTACTTGGACTAGTTAAACTAAGTGTGCATACCAGAATTTGCAAAAAACATAAATTGTTCAGAAAGAAATGGTTAATTCGCCCCCTAATTAAACTATGTGAACACTTTTTTCAAAAACCAACTTAAATGAAATCTAACTAAATGCCTACGAAAAGTAGCAAAAATGAGTTCTCAGAAGTTGTGGGGTATCAAAACAGGTGTTGGAAGATACATTTGGGGCTTCCCAACACATTTACAAGAAGAAAAAATGCAGAAAATAGGGAGAAAAAATCTCTCTTCAATTTGCGCGCAAAAACCCCTGACAGGTGCGCTTCCCTACGCGCAGGTCACTCCTGAACGCATGCAATGCACTTTTGTGTGAAAAAACTACACACAAAATTCCTGCAAGTAAAATATTAGGTGCTTCCTTCTTCAGTCTATCACCTCAGTGGATCTAGGGACTGCAAGATGGGTCAGAGGATTGTCACCTCCACTCCAACATAGATTAAGGGTCTCCTGAAAAATATGGCACAACCACATAAACTTGAAACACGTCAGTGGAGTCACCATTCCTGTTGTGGTGGATTCAACACACGAGCTTAGAGAGTGTGGTCTACTCTCTAAACTATTGGTAACAGGCAGTATGTGGGGGGAGCTCAAAAGCAAAAAACTTAAATGAAATAATAAGCTGAAGTATTCTATGGTTAAAAAAATAAAACTAAAAGCACAAAAGAAGCTATATAGAGAGTTCCAAACAATAATAATGCAAACGATGGCTCAATAGCCTCTTCTTATTGAATGCTTGGAATAAAATAAAATCTTATCCACTTTCCAAAGGGCGCCTAGGCAATGGCTCTAGGTCCCGATGCAAGGATGTTTGTCTTTCAAGTTCTGCCTTCTTACGCAGTCTAACTCTCTCTCTCTGTTGTGGTGGACTAAGATGTTGGGTGGCCAACCATTGAGTCCTCTTTAGCTCCAGCTCCTTGGGTCACACACAATGCTGGTGTTGCTTGGGCAGCTTTGGCCAGCATAACCTTGTGATCACCATTTGTTCATCTCTTGGTGGCTTTATATAGGTGAGCTTCAAATCCTCCTTCCCTCCCTTAGTACATGATGGATGGTGACCCAAGGGAGAGGTGTGATTCCATTGTGTGCTCACATAATGTCTAAGGAGGTGGTGGTGGTTGTCCTTAAGCGACTTTCAGATAAGGAGTATCTGTCCTTTGCTTGTAGTGGTCCCAGAAAGTGATTTTTTTACATTTCCAGGAATGCGTGCTTTTCGGGCAAAAGGGCGCGCAGAAGGCACTCTTCTCAAAGGAAAAAGCATGCATTTGAGCATTTATGACTAGTTCAAATTTAATTTTCACAAAACCTTAGAGATTTTAAATACTTCTTGATTCCATAATGTATTCCTATCCTGTAAATCCTTGGTCTCGACATTAATTGATGTCGTCTTCTGTTGTACGATTTTCCAGTGTTAACACCAGTGTTTGCCATCGATGAAACATGATCATCGATGGGTCAAAACCCTTCCACCACGAAGAAGAGCCCCATGCACAGAGAAGACAAAATACAGTCAAAGGAAGAGTGAAGAGAAGGAGTCAGAAGGATTAAAGGGCTAATCCTAATCAAAATCCAAAACAAAAGGATTAGCCAGTCAAAGAAGAAGATTAAATAAAGAAGGCAAAGAGTTAAGAAGAGATTAAAGGATAAAGGAAAAAGATCAAATAGATTAAAGAAAAATATGATAAAAAAAACAGTCAGAGCTTAAAGACAGATTTTAAGGCCTAAAACATAGAGATTAAAGATAAAACAAAGGGTATATTAACCCAAAGAAAATTTGAATGACTCAGCCTATGGCAGTTACTCTTCTCAAAAGATATTTTTTCCACCTAGTGCTTTGTTTCCTTCAATAAAGCATAAGGCAGTTATTATGCCTAGTCAGAGATATTTATATCTGCCAAATAGTTATTGTAAAAGTTATGAATAGGCCTTAAAGTCAAACATTTCACCTATATTCCCTTAGGAGTTAAGACATAAGTTATTATTCAGAGAAATATCTGTAGATATTCTTGCCTTGGGCCTTGCATGGTCTTCAAGGTTAGGAATTCATTAACTCTATAATAAATGACACTCTAACCCTAGCTTAGGTTCACATCCTCATTTGTAGATAAATACTGCATCTGAACTCATTATCTTGTTGGCATTTTATGACTCTTTGAAGTAATACATAGTCTCTTGGAAGTTGAAAAGAAATTGATGTCTTGGACCTTGTGAATGCCCTGATTTGTTCGCTGATGGAGGAGGCTAGATTGCAAGATCCCTGAGCTTGGTTTTTGGTGAAGTGCTTCTTATCTGTTATTGTTATTTCCTATTTCATTATGTTTCCATATTTCTATATTGTAGTGGAGTAAAGGATTTAAACTAAGAAATTTTTCTAAAGGCACTTTAGTTCTTTTTGTTCCTCACTTCCTTAATGTTTTCTTCTACTAGGACATTTTAAAGAATTCTTAATTGCTCTCTATACCCCCTAAGCTTGTTTATTTCATGAATAATTTAATACAGTTGGTATCAAGAATTATTTATGGCTAGTCTTGTTTATTCGATGTCACTAAAACATTATTTCTGAAGTCTCTCTCTAAATTACCATTAGTTAAAGTCTGCCAAAGAGGTTTTGTTTTGATCATACCCTTTGTACTTTCTTAACTAATTGTTTTAGAGATCTTCATAGCTATGATCAAAGATGTTTAGGTGTTAACTCTTCTCTGATTACAGTTATATGTGTGTCTTGAATGTTTTCTATCTTTGAAGGTGAAATCACTAGAAGTTAAATGAGTTTCTCGCCTTCTATATTTCATTGGAAATGTTTGTCTTGAATAATTATGTGCTTTAGTTGAATAAAATAATTTATGGTTTGCCCTGTCTATTGATTGCCTCTTTATGCTTATGATATTTAAGTCCCTTTGTTAAAACTACATATGATAAAGGCTCTTAATTTCCCTTTTTCCTACTTTTATTCTCAAAATTGATGTTCATTTCATTACCCCTAAAAACCTTGAATGTAATATTCCTTTTTCGGGAATTTCTGTAATATGGTCCTCAAGGACACTGTATAAGGAAGGCAGACTAAAAATAAGATGAAAGGGGTCTTGGATCCATTTTTTAATACATAAAAAACTTCTCTTCCAGAAGTTGAGCCCAAAGAAATGAGCCTAGAGGGGTTATTCAGATCTCCCCAAACTAGGTCCCTTAGGAAACTACTCAAATAGAGAGCCTACTGCAATACATGAACACAATCACGAAACTATGCAAATATGTACATAAAAATAAATGGAATATAATACAGCCATCATTTTTATTAATATATCAGCTACAATATACAGAAATATCTTGAGGGACAAGCCACTCAAGCTACCGGAATCACTCTCCAATGATCAACACATGAAATACAGGAGTTGCTGCAACTGCACAAAATGCCAGGGAGCAGTGACAACGCTGCCTATATTAGAGTAGTTGCTGCTGTAGATGCACATACATGAAAAATGTCTGAAATATACAAATAAATTCCCAAGAATAGAATAATGGGCTCCAATACAGGATTTCTAGCCAATCTAGGAGAGATTGCTAGAAATGCTGGAAAATGTACAATGTGACAAATAATTTGTCACTGCAACTAAATCAAAATGAGAATGAGGCTATGGAAGATTTGAAATACTCATGCCCTCCTCTGATAATTTTCTCAAGCAAAGGGTTGATCCCTTTCACTCAAAAACACTCCTCTTGACAAGCTGCAATGGCCCTCCCAGCAACTACCTACATAAATAATGCAATTTCTACCCTAGACTGCGCTTTGAGAGATGGTGAATGATTGGCCTGGTGCCAAAGATCTGAAATGATTCCCTAGAGTCTCCTCTGCTGCTTCTCCAAAGAATATACAAGATCTCCACTGAAGAACAAGCCAAAGAATGACTCTATGAGTTCCTCTATTACTGCACCTAGCAACTCCACATTTTCTGCCCAACAGAATAATGTTGTAGCTAAAGGATTAAGCTTGGCCAAATGCTGGAATGAGGAGATGAAGCTCAAACCCTCTCCTTCCTTGAGGATTATGTAGGGATTCCCTAAGGGGAACACCCTTGGGTTCAAGAACACTACAACCCTGCTAAACAGCCCAGGGATGCGAGTCTTTGCAGACCCAACAAAAATAATAAGATAATGCATAATGAAAATGGGCTGCCATATCCTCCTTATAAATAAAATTAAATCCTCTCACCATGGGTCCCATTCACACTTTCCACCTAGGTCAAGAAAGTGGAGCCTCCACTAAAACTGCGCTGTCCAAGAAGGTTCAATGTATCTAGACAGTTTTAGTTGACTTGGTCAAAATGACTATATCAAGCATGATCCAATACTGTTCACACCATGTGGTGCTCAAATTAGCTACTTTACTATTCCTCCTTTCACACAAGGAGTGTTATTTATCCATTTAAAGGGGTTAAGGTGTCTCCTTACCCATTTTATTCAACAAATGAAACTATGAAAACTATAATGTTCCTTTTAGCTTGAGGCTAAAAATTGGGAACATTACAGTCCTCCCCTCCCACATGTTGCTTGTCCTCAAGAAACTGCATAGATAGAAAAAAAATTCTCCCCCTTCTTCTCTTGTGGCCTCCTCATCAACAATCTCCACCACTGCTCAATATATCCTGCAACAAATCTGTCCTCCAATGCTTCCTCCCAAGTATGCAAACCAGAATGGTGCACATCATGGAAAGATAGAAGGTGTAGGTGGAAACCTGCTTGTTGTGTTATGGCCTCCTCAAGGTAGGAGTGATGACATGCAAGGGAAATTTTTGTCGCCAATGATGATCCTCTCATCCATGCTATCATCCAAATAAAGAACTCAACCCTAGCTTCATGCAATGTGTCAGTCGAATGAGAGTCAGTTTTGATTCCTGGGTGCCGTTTCTCTCCATTTGTGGTACACATGGGGCTGCCTTTGTCCTTGGGCTGAAATGGTATGACCTCCAAGCATGGCCCAAGCTTCCCCATCAAGAAAATCAGCCATGAAGTGCCCCCTCAAGTTCTCCAAGTGGTTTTTCCCACAAGAAGAGGAAAGTAGCAATGTGGCAATCATGGTTTTCCCATGGTGTCTCCTGCAATACAAAGCATGTACAATGGGGAGAATCATGCTCCCAATGGGCTGTCCCAAAATATACAACACTCTCACAATAGTGCTCCTTGTGAATGTATAAAAATCAACAATACAAGGAGGCAACATGCAATAAAAACAAGTTGTCATAAGACAACTAGAGAGTGGGTCACTGCTCCACTCATGGGACCAACGCAGTGCACCTCTTGCCTGCATCAAACCTAAAAAAAACAAGTGCTTTCCTAGCCACTGTTTTCTGCCACAAACATCTCATAAGGTGAAAACACGAAAGTACAAATTGGTGCCAATGGTGCACACCAAGAAGCATGTGGCTTCCCCCACAAACCATCATGAAAATAGCCACTCCCATTGCTGCAATGGGCCACAAGTACATCATAATAAGGAGCATAAGGAGATTTGATCATCCTTAGCTCATCAAGCTACTCATATAAAGTAAAGAAAGGTAAACCAAAATGAAAACATATACCTTATTTACCATGTACTCTAGTCCTTGAGCTGAAATGGCTCATCTGAATGCTCTCCCTCACCTCCAATGAGTAGGGAAATGGTTGTGCCAACCTCCCCAAAATAATCTGGGCTATGTATCTGTCCATATGCTGATATAGATCATGCTGAATTCCCTCCCAAATGAACTCCTCTAGCAAAGAAAAATATGCATAAAAGTGCATAGCTAGAAAGTCCTCATGCGCTGCATGTAATAGTTTCTTCTTGAGACTAGAAGCCCTAGTCAAGAAGACTCTGTCATAATAATAGATGACCATATCATCCACCATGTACCTATCATCTCCATCCGGGTCATCCAAAATCATACATGCAGCTAGATCCTGGGAGTACTCTACCAAGAGTTGAGACCTCCAACACGGATCAATCCTCCTCAGAGACAACGCTGGTAATCTGCAATGTGGTGCTCCCTTCACGCTGCTGGCTGCTACTTTTACATCCCCCATGCCAAATTCATCCTCAAAAAAGCTTCCATGACCATCATGCAGCTGCTCATGCTCAAATAATGATGGTGTCCTTTGGAAGTTGGCCTCCCATGAGAAGTTGTCATCCAAAAGGAATCTCCCAAGCTGGGTCAAAGTAAGCATGAGTGGCCTACATCCACTCCTATGTATGAAAGAGTCCTCCCTCGGAGGAAGTATCCTCTTCCTCTCCAAATCTATGGATCATTAAACCTGCATCATGAATATGCAACCCTCCATCCCTGCAGCAAACTCTGTCAGCGCAGTATAACTGATGAGAGTGGGTGATACTAAAAATGAGAGAGTGTCTCCCTCCTCCTTGGGTTTATCCCAAACTTTCTACGCTGTGTTGGACTCCTCCAATTTCTTAACCTCTCTGAAATCCAAGAGTGGTGAATTAAATGACAAGATG
The DNA here is from genome assembly GCA_034641835.2 of Pinus albicaulis. Lineage (NCBI taxonomy): Eukaryota > Viridiplantae > Streptophyta > Pinopsida > Pinales > Pinaceae > Pinus > Pinus albicaulis. The sequence continues at coordinate 661,637,084 of CM076569.1, read as the reverse complement.
CCCCTCATCAATGCTAGATCAGGTGGCCTTCCAGGTGGAATGCCTCCATATAGTGAGACATAAAATTCAGAAATGGACTGTATGTATAAGGGGACTGATTTGTCCCTCTCTCCACTGCACTGTACAGTCTCCTTCTCTTGTGCAAAGACTTTTTGGAATAGATAAGGGTGTATCAACCCTTGATGTTGATCATTCTCTTCCTCCTCCATATCACAATCCCCAATAGCTGCTACATATGACACTGAAATTTCTCTATGGTTCCCACATGTTAAAATACTTGGAACTCCTTGTAAATATACAAGGGTTCCTCTATTAGAAGCAATGACTCCCCTTTCACCTCCATGTGGTGATGTATCTCCTCCTAATGGGACAAAGCTGTTAGATCTCTTATGCTCATCCTCCTCATCAAGATTTGAGATTACCTCATCATCAAGGAGAGACCCTAGCTCTTGGTCATCTCTTGAAGGAAGTACCTCCATGACTTCAAAAATGGCAGAGGGCCCTTCACACAATGGGGATCTTGCCCTTAGCAAGCCCTCATACATTTTTTCATCCCCTTCGGAAATAAGGAAAGGAGTTTGTTTCATGTTTCCTCCCAATGCATGCAAAGTGTTTGAAGTTATGATACATGATGATCCACATTGACTTCCATCAATTTTATTCACCAAAAACTTGGTGAATGCATCACATGTTTTTACATTTGCATGATAGTATGAAACCGAATTTTCAAACCAACAATCATGAGCCATACCTTTCAGTTGCAGCGCTGCTCCTCCAATGGCCTCATCTCCTTCCTCCATCCTCCCGGTAGTACAAGTGGGAAATGGAATGTGTTGTGGATATGAATGTGTGGCTGAATGCTCACACCCAACGTGGTCACAGCTAGGGCTTGCTTCATCCACAAACCCTCTCAGAAAACCTTTCTATTTTTCCCTTTCTATCTCCTCAAGATCTTCAATGATACCCACCATGGTCTGGAAAAGAAGAAGGGAAACCTCCTCTTACATCATTCCTCTTTTCTTCTTTTCTTTGTAAATATCCTCTCCCAAATGAGGAGCTTCTCCTTCTAATGGCATATTATCTTGGGTTGCACAGGCTGAGCCAATATTGATGCTCTGATACCACTATAATATTCCTTTTTCGGGAATTTCTGCAATATGGTCCTCAAGGACGCTGTATAAGGAAGGAAATGTAAAAATAAGCTGAAAGGGGTCTTGGATCCCTTTTTTAATACATAAAAAACTTCTCTTCCAGAATCTGAGCCCAAATAAATGAGCCTAGAGGGGTTATTCAGATCTCCCCAAACTAGGTCCCTTAGGAAACTACTCAAATAGAGAGCCTACAACAATACATGAACACAATCATGAAACTATGCAAATATGTACATAAAAATAAATGGAATATAATAAATCCATCATGTTTATTAATATATAAGCTACAATATAAAGAAATATCTTGAGGGATAGGCCACTCAAGCTACCGGAATCACTCTCCAATGATCAACACATGAAATACAAGAGTTGTTGCAGCTGCAAAAAATGTCGGGGAGAAGTGACAACACTGCCTATATTAGATTAGCTACTGATGTAGATGCATATACATGAAAAATGGCTGAAATATACAAATAAATGCCCAAGAATAGAAGAATGGGCTCCAATACAAGATTTCTAGCCAATCTAGGAGAGATTGCTAGAAATGCTGAAAAATGTACAATGTGACAAATAATTTTCCACTGCAACTGAATCAAAATGAGAATGAGGCTATGGTAGATATGAAATACTCATGCCCTCCTCTGATAATTTTCTCAAGCAAAGGGCTGATCCTTTTCACTCAAAAACACTCCTCCTGACAAGCTCCAATGGCCCTCCCAACAACTGCCTACATAAATAACGCAGTTTCTACCCTAGAATGCACTATGAGAGATGGTGAATGATTGGCCTAGTGCCAAAGATATGAAATGATGCCTGGGAGTCTCCTCTTCTTCTTCTCCAAAGAATATACAAGATATCCACTGAAGAACAAACCAAAGAATGACTCTATGAGTTCCTCTATTGCTGCACCCAACGACTCTGGATTGTCTGCCCAACAGAATAATGTTGTAGCTGAACGATTAAGCTTGGAAAAATGCCAAAATGAGGAACTTAAGCTCAAACCCTCTCCTTCCTTGAGGATGAGGTAGGGATTCCCGACTGGGAACACCCTTGGGTTCAAGAACACTACAACCCTGCTAAACAACCCGGGGATGCAAGTCTTTGCAGACCCAACGAAAATAATAAGCTAATGCATAATGAAAATGGGCTGCCATCTCCTCCTTATAAAGAAAATGAACTCATCTCACCATGGGTCCCATTCACACTTGCCACCTAGGTCAAGCAAGTGGAGCCTCCACTAAAACTGCACTGTCCAAGAAGGTTCAATGTATCTAGATAGTTTTAGTTGACTTGGTCAAAATGACTAGATCAAGCATGATCCAATCCTGTTCACACCATGTGGTGCTCAAATCAGTTGCTTTATTATTCCTCCTTTCACACAAGGAGTGTTATTTCTGCATCTAAAGGGGTTAAGGTGTCTCCTTACCCATTTTATTCAACAAATAAAACTATGCAAACTATAATGTTCCTTTTAGCTTGAGGCTAAAAATTGGGAACATTACATTGAAGATCCACTGACCAAGTTAGATTTTCCCTATGATGCTCCCCGATCCATTGATGAACTTTTCATGACTTTTATTAGACTCCATTTCCCAATGAATTAGAGATTTCCTCATTCTATCTATTATGCTTGATTATCATACCCAAGCAAAACAATCAAACAAACCTCACACTTAATAACTATCCTAAAATAAACCATCCAAAGCAAACAAGTTCATACCCTTTGCAAAAAAATAGGGAGAGCCCTCTCTGAGTCTAGGAAGGCTAGGTCCTAGGACTCCAAAGACTGGTCTGATGTTTCCCTATCCATTTGGTCTACCAATCTTCTAAATCATGGGATTACAACAAGTTGCAAAAGTAGTATGAGAGGAGGAGGCTTGGTAAACATAACACTTAGAAACTTCTCCAGTAAGCGTATGTTGGAACAACCGAAGATGGACAGATTCATTGGTGATGGAGTTAGACGAACACCACATGTGGAAAGATCGAACATGGTTTGTAGGATCTTCTCCAGCAAGAGCTTCAAACTTGCGGATGTCAGAAGGGAGCTTGGTTGGCATAGCAAGCCAACCAGGATCATGGTGTATGGGGTTATTTATCAATTGGTTAAAAGATGGAAGACTGAGGCCTGCCATATAAGGGAGCAAGGGAGCAGCTGGGATAGTTCCTGTTGCGGTCCCACTAGTAGTATTCCAAGCATTAGGGCAGGGGTACCACCAGCGTTATGTCCTAAACCAGACATGGTGAAGGTGATATGGGGAGAATTTGGGATAGAACCAGAAGGGGAACCCAATGAACTAGAAGCAGAGTCGGAATGGGTACTCAGTGGAGAACTAACTCGAATCCTACGTGGAGGAGTAAGTATTTCTAAGAGAAACCGAGGATGAAGGCCAAGAATTCTCTGGGATAAATGCCTTGGGGGCGTAATGATGGAAGAAAAAACACGGATCACAAAAGGAAAAGAGACCAACAATGGCAAGGAGGTGCAAGATCAAATGATTAAAATGTTGAAACAAGGGCAGAGAGGTGCGGGATCAAATGATTACAATGTTATAGTCTTTGCCTAGCGGTGTAAACCAGATGCTCTTGACTTAAGGTGTGTGTGTTAAGTGTGTTAATTTTAATTTTCAAACCCAGAAGTGTGTAGAGAAAAAGAAAAAAGTGTGTTGTATAAGTATAAATATATCTGCAAATAACAGTAAAGTAAACTGAATATAATAGAAAATAAACAGCTAAAGATGCATCAATCTAAACCCAAGGAGGCGGGCTTCTCAACAACTAGTCTATGGGTGGGAAAAAATCTAGTCAAAACACACCAAAATAGCCAATGGATCTAAAGTCAGGAGGGACAATGATATAAAGGTCAGATCTACTAGAAATAGGTGCAGAAAAAAATAAAAAACCAGAGGAAAAAGTGCTGCAAATGAGGTGGGTAAAGGCTACAAACTGAAGGGAAATGGAGGGGACCTTAGAGGAAGACCAAAAAAAACTGAAAATAGGTGTTTATAAATGAATAACCAATATAAAATGGATCCAAAGGTATAGGATCAGATCTGGAAAAATACTAAACACACTGAAATTTCAGACGACTTGCTTCAGCTAAACTCCTCCTAGAAAGATGGAAGCATACGAAATCCCTAGGAGGCTTGGTTCCCACTTCGAAAATTAAAAAAGAGAAAGTACAGGTCCAAAACGGGTGGAGACAGAGGTCAGAAAACCCTGAACAGTAGCCCAAACAAACCCAAAAAAATCACAAAAAAATTCCCGCAAAAAGTACAGGTCTCAGTTTCTGACTTGTTTTCAGCAGAGGTCACAGGTTTTAGGCTGTTTTTTGTGCCTTGAAGGTTGAAGTTGCAGGTTTTGGCCCAAAAAGTGTGCTTGCACTTCTGGCACTCTCGGGAGCAGGTTTTAGAAAATTTATCGTCTCAGCTGCGAATGATGCTTGTCACCTGCGCAATAGGTCCGAAAACACACAGAAGTTAGAATTTTTATTGTTTTAGGGTTTGATAGGTTAAAAAAAACATCAATAAAAAGAAAAACAAGAAGCTGAAGAAAAATCCTAGGGTTTGAAGCACTTGGTCATGCAGGGATCTGAAAAATGATAGAGGTCGTAATCGTAAACCTTTGTGGAGTCACCAGTGTTTAGGATAAATTCTAATCGCAAGCGTACGTAAAAATCTCACTTTAGCTATGCATAACAAACAACCCTAACATAAAAGATAGCTGCCAATTTATTTAGATCTGCAGTTAGTTGACCAAGACAAATTCTACAAAAAATCCAGAACTATGCAGTTAAAGACATTAAGCAGTAAATAAAAGTAGGAGTTGCTCCATGCATCCAATAGACAAGACAAGAATTTTTTTATTTATGACACCTGGGAAGGGAACATAGAAATATGTTACCATTCCCCCTCAATGGGATGGGTTATTGTATGTCCTTATCACTTCAGATCTAATATATCTCTCTCTCTTGATGGTGTAGAAAACCCAGAAAAAAAATGGAACTCAAAGGGAGCTCACAAGAAAAATGGTAGCAAAATATGACAATGACGGAGGATCAAAGTCAGACCAAAAGTATAGGTCCAGAGTGATCTTTAGGCAACAAAAGGTAGTGAATGAATGGAAAAACCCTTCTATTTATAACAAAATATTGAGTTAGTCTAGATATTGGTGCATAATAAAATATTATTGACGAAATCTAGATCCAAATTTTATAGAATATTTTATTATATTTGTTGGAGGGAAAAAGAATTTGAATTTGGTCAAATCCCTTTATTTGTAAATAATAAATAAATAATTTATTTATTTATTATTTAAGGATGTGGTTGAGTAATAATTAAATAAATAGTGATTTATCTAATTATTTATAAATGATTTAGTCAAATTTAACAAGGAATATTATTTAAATAATGTTTAAATAATTATTCCTAGAAAATAATAAGATAAATAATGATTTATCTCATTAATTTTCCTGTTTTGGGTTAAATATGACTAGGAATATTAATTAAACTGATGTATAACTAATTATTCCTTGAGGAAAATCAAACAAATATGGATTTATTCAATATTTCCTCATGGGGTTTTCTGTTTAGACCATAAACAACTTAATAAATTAAGGATTACTAAGTTATTTTTCATAGTGAAAGCAATTTTACTTAGGGAAAAATTGGTCTTACATGGTGTACTTTGTTCCATCTAATAGTAACAGGTTAGATGCCCAAAAATTGGTGTAATAGTGACCTAGGGGTAAGAGGCTTGAATGGTTGGATTACCTCCTGGGGTTGTTGTGGTTTTTGTACAAGGTTTGTATGTTGTGTTTTCCATCGGTTCCACTTCCTTAATGTCACATAGGAGTTTTAATCTCATTCTAGTAGCCTCTTATCACATGTTTACCCCGATTTACCAATTACTTGGGTTGATGTGGGAAGTGGGTGTACCATCGATACTATTCCCTCAAAAACCCAATCAGCTACCTACCCAACTGCTCCCAAATCCAAATAATAAAAATCAACAAGTTGTCTATAATATTGAAGGTAAAAATTTTCAAGCTTGTATGATAACCGCATGAGGTCTAATTGTTGTTCAACTTAGATCTAGTAAGGTTTTGCAAAATAAGTGACCGACAGTTGCCATCCAAAAATATAAAGAGGATGAATTTCATGAAAAAAATGCAAATATTGATCAAGAAAAGACTCCTCTAAAGGAATATGTTCCTATACAATTAAAAGATCAAAATATAAAACACGGACCTATAGTTCCTCTAGCAAAACAACTTTTTATTTCTCTATAGGATCCACCTTTTCCTGGAAAGCTCAAAATTGATAAAGGAATAGAAAGGAAAATTTGTTTACCGGATTATGATATGCTAGATGAACTTAAGAATATTTGCATCAAAATTCCTTTCCTTCAAGATATAAAGGAAACACCCATATTTTCAAAAACTATTAAGGAATTATGCATTAAGAAACCAGGAAGAAAAAGAAAATATTTCAAAAGGATCCAATTTTGTTTTTTGATATTATGATGGGAAAACCGATTGTTCAAAAATATCTAGATCCAAGTATCCCTATTGTAAAAATCCATATCAATGGTATTGAGATTCCAAATTATTTGATTGATTTAGGAGAAGTCATCAATATTATGTGTAAACAAATGATGCAGCAATTAAAGCTTCTTAATATTCAATAGACTCCCACATTGTTACAATTAGCAGATAGATCTGTTATCAAACCATATGGTATATTGGAAGATGTGTCTGTTTCTCTATATTCTTGGGAATATCTTGGGAATATCCTGTTAATTTCATGATTTTAACTCCCAGGAATAATTTAGGAGGTCATACATTGATCCTTGGTATACCTTGGCTAGCTAAAACTGACGCATTTATAAGTTGTAGATCTGAGTATATGTATATTTCTGATGGAAACTTCACTAATAAATTCACATTATATCCACCTGCAAAAACAATAACTGAAGTAGAAAGTGAAATTTGGATAGATGATGATAATGAATACTTTGATGATATTCAACCAGTATTTACTCTTTCACAAACATATGAAAAAGATCAATTGATAAATTTAATGAATAATAATGATTCTTCTTCATACTATGAGCAAGATCAAAGTTTTCAGGAACAATTTAATATTGAATATTTATCATCTCACCACATGTCTTTACATTCTATGGAAAATTTTGGCAATTCTCAAGTATAAATATTTCCAAATAAAATATTAAATATTAATAATAACTTGTAACCTTAAATAGTGATAAAGATGTTGCAAAAACATTACTCTGTTTATGCATGGGAATATACTGATATGAAATGGATTGATCCTAAGACTTGTATGCAACATATTTATATCCAGGAAAATGTCAAACCAGTTAGACTACTTTAGAGAAGGATGAATCCTTATTTGAGAGAAATTGTTAAGGAGGAATTACAAAATTTACTTAATGTGAAATTCATTTATGTGATATGAGATAGTCAATGGGTGTCACCTTTGGTTATTGTTCCAAAGAAAAATTGGAAATGGAAAGTATGTATTTCTTAAAGGGAATTGAACAAAGCTACTTTGAAATATCATTTTCCATTACCTTTTATAGATCAAGTATTAGATACCTTGGCAGGGAAGAAATATTTTTCATTTATTGATTGTTTTAGTGGATATAACCAAATCCAACTAGCACCAGAAGATCAAGATAAAAATACTTTCACATGTCCATGGGGAACATATGCATATAGGGCACTTAACTTTGGATTATGTAATGCACCTCCGTCATTTCAGAGAGTAGTTTTGGGTATCTTTTCTCATCTAATTCATGATTGTTTGGAAGTTTACATGGACGACCTTACTGTATATGAAGAAACTTTTGAGGAAGCTCTTGAAATTTTGGAAGAAGTTATTATTCTATGTAAAGAAGAAAAAAATTCATTAAGCCATGAGAATTGTTTTATGATGTTTAATGAAGGGATTTTTCTAGGCCACCATATTTCAAGTGATGGGATTAAAGTGGATACATCTAAAGTAGAAGTTATTTCTAAAATTTCAATTCCTGTTTGTCAAAGAGATCTTAGAAGTTTTATTGGATTTACTAGTTATTATAGAATATTCATATAAAATTTCACAAAAATAGTCTCTCCACTTTTCAAACTTCTTACAAAATATTGTGAATTTGTTTGGAATTCCGACTGCCAAAAAATCATATGAAACATTGAAGCAAAATATTGTTGAAGCACCAATTTTAAGAGGAACTTATTTGTCTCTTCATTTCCACATTTCTACTGATGCTTCATTTATAGCTTTAGGATTTGTGTTAGGACAATTTTTTTAACTAATTATGTTATTTATTACAGAAGAAAAAATTTGACTCTAGTAGAGTTAAATTACACTTAACAGAAAAGGAGTTTCTATTTGTTTTGCATGCCATTAATAAGTTTCATCATTATATCATTGGTTATGAAACTTTAATTCATACATACCATTATGTTATCAAATATCTAATGAAAAAACTAATTAATAATGGTATAATTACAATATGGTTGTTATTATTACAATAATTTAACATTACTATTCTTGATAGACTAGGAAAAGAAAATGCAGTTGCTTATTTTCTTTCTAGAATGCAAAATAATAATGATGATGTTCTTGTAAAGGATAATTTTCTGGATGAATATATTTTTGCAGTATCTATTAAAACACCTTGGTTTGTAGATATTGTTAATTACTTAGCTACAGGAAAATTACTTCCACAACTATCAGACAGGGAAAAGAAAAAAGTTATCAAAACTAGTGCACCTTATTCTTAGATAGATGGAAAATTATACAAAATTGGACCTAATTTTATCCATCGAATATGTGTTCGATAAGACGAGGTACTAGAAATATTGAAAACTTGTTATGATGAGACATGTGGAAGACACTTTTCCGACAGAAGAACTGCATACAAGATCTTTCTTTTGGGATATTATTGGCCATATATTTTTAAGGATTCCAAAGAATATCTCAAAATATGTGATAGTTGCCAAAGAATGAGGAAGCTTATTCCATTATATGAAATTCCTCTACAACCACAGGTACTTGTAGATCCTTTTGAAAAATTGGCTCTATATTTTTTTTGGCCAATAAAACCTCTATCTAAATAGAAAATGTACACATTTGTTTGTACAAATTATGTTACAAAATGGGTAGAAGGTAAACCTCTTTTATTTGCAATTGAAAATGTTTTTGTTACCTTTCTTTTTGAGGATATCTTTACTCATTTTGGTGTTCCAAGACAAATTGTAACAGATCAAGGTACTCAATTAACATCCAATTTGGTGCAAAATAACATGGAGAAATATAAAATAAAGCATATAAAGTCTACTCCATATCATCCACAAGCCAATGGACAAGTGGAGTCCACCCATAAGGTAATTGAAGCATGTTTAACCAAAATTGTGAATCTGCATGGAAAGATTAAGTAGAAAATATTCTAGAAGCACTATAGACATATTGAACGACATGGAGAAATACAACTAGACATACTCCCTATGAAATTTTCTATGGGAAGAAAGTTTTTCTTTCAATTGAGTTCCAAGTGGAGACCTTTAGAATAAATGCTAAATTGGGCCTTAATCTATCAAAAGCTCAGAAACAAAGACTAGCACAATTGAATGAGCTAGATGAGATTCGACAAGATGTTATCTAAAAAATTAACATAGTTCAACAATAAAGATCAAGACGACATGACATATTTATCAAATCTAAAAAGTTCAATCCAGGTGATTGGGCTCTTCTTTTTTATTCCAAATTCAAGATTTTCAAGGGAAGTTTCAAACTCATTGGCTTGGTACGTATGAGATAGATATTGTTTTTTATAATGGAGCAGTCAAGATCAAAAATATTGATGATGAAAAAGTTACTTTCCTTATTAATGGTTATAGACCAAGATTCTATCATAAACCACTAACAAAGGAAGTGTTTGTCAAATATTTGCAAGAAAATTATGAATTCAATTTCATTAAGAAGGGATATTTTTCTCCCCGTTCTCTAACTCTATTGTAATTTTTCTTATCATATATATATATATATATATATATATATATATATATATATATATATATATGAAAACCAACAATGTTGGCATGCTTATAACCAAAATATTAATTGAAAACCAAGAGTTATTGGTGGTTTAGGTTTCATAATTTCCTTATCCTTTCCCTATTTATTTTATCCATATTTTTCTAATAAGTTTACATGTGGTAAGAAGATTTTTTGAGGACTATCCTTATTCAATGATCACCAAAGGAAGCAACAGAAATAAGGAATGTTGCTCTAATCGAGTAGAAAATATCAAGGAATAAAAAACAACATAATTAGTGTCATTCTAAAACTAATCTTCAATCCTCTAGCTGATTCCAATTTCTACATACAAAACAAGTTAAATACTTTACATTCAGAAAATCTATCGCAAAGGAATATCATAATGAGGTATGTAGAATGTTAAATTATTTTCATACAAGAGAATTAGATCTTAACTCATTGGATGCTTCAATTAAAAAACTTGGGTAATTAAAGGACCTTAAAAACTTCCTAAAAATTATATCCCACTTCCATAACTGTTTTATCCCCATTTCATCATCATAACTTAACATGTCACATAAAATCCATTTGAGATCGTATAAATCTTATTGATCCTATTAAATCAGATCTAAAAATCATGGGAAATCATGTGAAATGGTTTAGTCCTATCGTAAGTTAAATACCCCATGTGCACTTCATCCCACTATCATTTCACTCCATACCATACCCCTCACCACCAGTTTGTGTACCTTCTTCTTTCCAACCCTCCATCGCCTTTGTCAAGAAAGAAACAGTTCAAGACTAAAGCTTCTCTCCACCATGGATGCCATTGTCCGATTAGAACCTAATGGAGTCAAGTTCCTTTAGGCATACCCATGAGTTATATAACAGTTGTGACAAGTGGGTTGGCTCAGGTTCTTTGAAAAAATTGATAGGCATGAGATAAAGGTGATCAAAGATTTTACTTGGGATTTTAATGGGGTATAGGAAAAAATTGGCGACATCAAACTTATACTAACATAATCCATCATGAAAAAAGATATAGATTACCCACAAATTGAGAGATTTGGTTTAAGAATAGAAAAATAAACAAGAAAGATTGGGTAAACTTCCTCATATATCTAATTATGGACATTTCTATCTTTAAAAAGGGAATTCCAGTCACAAAATTGAAAGGAAAATGGAGGAGTTTACTGTTAGTTATTCAAAAAAAATAACCTGTGAGGGATGGTTCAGAACTATGTTATTTTATCATTCTCGACTTCTGATGCATTTTATTGCTGAGAATGAAATAAATTTTTCATATTTCTTGCTCTATAGTCTTAGGAAGATGGCCTCAAGTGTGCAACGAGAATCTAAATCCCTTGATAATGCCCTCTATCATCACCGACTTATTAAAATCCTCATAAAATCCCACTTAGAACCCAAAGGAGAAAATTGGAAATATTTTCTAGTTCTTAATCATCTTTTAGAAGCTTAAGAAGAAGAAACTAGTAAAAGGGTTAAAAGAAATCGATGCAGGTCATTTTCAAACCCTAACCCTGAAGAAGAAAACGAAAAGGAAGATTTGGGTCAGAATGAAATAGAGGCACTAGAAGACCCACTTGAAGATGACACTCCTCTTTCTTAGTATTTGGAAAAATGTAAACAGAAAAATGTAAAATAAAATTTTAGAAGAAATAAAGCCACCTAAAGTACTAAACTTCTTAAATAAAATGAAGAGCCAGAAAATAAGAAAAAGGAACAAACCAACAAAACGAAAAATATCAAGAACTGTCATGAAACCAACTCCAAAAATAGAAGAAAAGAAATATCAATGCCTTTGAAATCAGAAATTCAAAGAGGCAACCTCATTTACATTACATAAATGAAAAATTCTTGGATGATTCAAATGACAAAACCTCCTTTCTATATATAGGAGTCCATGGGGTCACAATATAATCCTAGCCGACATAACAATAATAATGTAAGGGCACAATAATAACAATAGTGGGGTTTTATTGGGCATAATAATAACAATATGGGGACTACAGGGGTACAACAATAACAATAAGGAGGCTACACTAACAACAATAAGGGACTACACTAGTAATATAGGGACCTAACATGCTCCTATCCTTCAAAAAAGTGTTGTCCTCAGCGCTTAAGTAGCTTTGGATGCTTCCGTATAAAATTATCATCCTCCCATGTGGAATCTTCAGTGGTTAAGTTTTTAAAAATCCTGAGAGGTAATGTTATGAAACCAGCTCCAAAAATAGAAGAAAAGAGAGATCAATGCCTTATAAATCAGCCACTTCAAGGGGGAAACCTCCTTTACATTACATAAATGAACAATTCTTGGATGATTCAAATGGAAAAAACTCCTTTCTATATATAGAAGTCCATGGGGTCACGATATAATCCTAGACGACCTAGCAATAATAATGTAAGGGAACAACAATAACAATGGTGGGGTTTTACGGGGCACAATAATAACAATATGGGGACTATAGGGGTACATAAATAAAAATAAAGGGGCTACACGAACAACAATAAGGGACTACACTAGTAATATAGGGACCTAACAAGAACATTGAAAAATCAGGAACAAAATTCAGAAGACGGAAGAGAATTCCTAAACTCTCAAATGTAATATCTCCATAAATTGTTGATCTCAGAGAAGAAGGTTACAAGACACCACCTCAGACATTGAGACCGATAAGGAAAACACTAGATATTGATCCAGTACAACAAGAAATATATGATTATGTGGAGTCTCTAGAACAAATATAGTAACAAAATGTAAACTTCTATTCTCATAATCAAGAAAATACATTTGATGAAGAAACCCCTCTATCAGATCATATTCGTGAAAAAGAGTACAAAATTGAGGATGATCTGAAGCAATATATATATGATTTAGACATTCTCAATAAGCATCTTAGACAGGAACCAGAAGTAGCAAAGATACAAAATGAAATATTAAGGACTCTAAATGAAAATATACCTTTTCATTTATGCCATTGGTAAAAGAAGAAAAATAAACTCAAAGAAAATAATAGATTCCTCAAAAACAGAATCAGGGGGTTACAGAGTAAAATCCTAATGAAGAAACCAAGGGTAATCTTCAACATAAAAAAGATAAAGAAGAGAAATAATCTGGATATGCTTGCACATGCATTTGAGATTATACACTGAAGGAAATAAGGAACAAATTTTTAATTTTTGATGCACGAGGACATGCAAAACCTTTAATCTAGGGGAATGTTTAAGTCCGGAATTGTTTTCTTTTTTACTACCCTTTTTCCTGTCCTTTATATTTTTGTTACCATTTTGTTGCATTTTTAGCCTAAACAAGGTCATCATAGACATACTCAAGCATCTAAAAGGTATTGATCATGCACGTTTTAGAATCTATTTTTTCTTTGTGAAATATAATTAAAACATCTTTAAAACTACATAATCTTATTCAATCCACAGCTAATATAGAAATCTGCAGTTATCTCCATGGTTAGACATGTTTCAATGCACCAGAGAATGAATGAAAGGTACCAATGTATGAAAAATTCTCCACATGTGGATGTACACCTATCTTCATGATATGGAAAGATACATAGCCCGAAATACCTAGAAGTCAAACCAGAAGTCAACTTTGGCTATGACGTTCCAGTAGTCAAACAAATTTTGACAGGAGATCGTGGCGATATCAAGTGAGTGTGGAAATGATTTGTTCAATTAGGAGATGATGTGTTCGATAAGAATCCATCATGATTTACTCTTCCAGTATAAAATCATGAGGAGATATACTTTCAATTTAATATTAATTCTTAGATGGCAGCTTAGTTAAATTTCATATCAGCATCAGACTCTTAGATCAGTTTGATAAAGAAATGTATAAAAGCTTTGAGGAGAAACCAAAAAGACAGTAGTTGTTGTTGTTAATTATCTTCAAGATTTGTTCAAGAGACCTATTTGATTAATAGAATACTCTATTGTTTTTAATCAGTGCATGGTTAAGCGAATTTATTGGATCAGTGATGAACTACACTCACGGGAGGGTCCCCTTGAGAGTTGTAAGAGTAGATAGTTTTCATTTGAGTTGAAATTTCTAATTGTTTTTTCTCTTTGTAAACATAGATAGTTTCTTTTAAACTTCAATATTTTCACAGATTTATTTCATTTGTTTTCTATTCTAGCTCCCCGTTGTTTTTTCAATAGAGAGCTCATTAAAAAAAACACCAAAAATATTTATTTCAAAATGCATTTCGTTTAGAAATTCAATTTTATAACTTAGATAATTTTCATCGATAATGAATAGATGGTTTTCAGAGCTTATTAGTGATGATTAGTAATCACTTGAAGCTACAATTTAATTTGATTCATTTCCCATCTGCAAATTATTTCTTCTTTGCAAATAGTATTAGTATTTCCTTTCAACAATTAGTGTTAAGATTTGATTTCTACAATTACTATTAATATTTCCTATCTGCAATTAGTATTAAGATTTATTTCCTGAAAATAGAATTAAGGTTTATTTTATGAAAAATAGAAGTAGATCTTGAATTATGCAATTAGAATAAATTGTGATTTCAAGTCATAGATAACTTTCAATTCAATTCAACATTTGGCTTCAAAGTAGCTTTAATGAGGAGATGTGTGTGTTAACTCTTTAATATTATCTAAAATTTATCCATACTTATGTCAATTTAATCCAAAAATATAATTCCTAGCATATATGGTGAAAATACACTTCATAAGTACACAAACCTTGGCTGACAATTAATGTATTTAATATCAATTTAATTACCCTACAGAAATTATGACCGAGTCGAGACTTTCTCTTACAAAAGTCATAAATATTCTTGCCTAATGCATTGCTTAAGGTAGAATCAAGATCCCTTAGTTGAGCCATGGCAGATATTGAAGGCAAGTCGATGTGAAGCAGGAGGGAAAGTCTTAAAATTATAACAACAATTCAACAAAAACTTTCACTGCTCCAAAACTTAGTCATGGAGACTCTTCGTTGGCATGACATGATTTTTCCTTTAGCATAATTGAATGAGCAGGTGACGACGTGGCTCGGGGTTACAAGCCCGGAAGACTAGATCGGAGGATTGTGTGGCGAATATATGGGATCAACAAGGATTATTTCAGTTGGGATGAGTTGGCTGGTACACCAGCCTGGAAGCTCTGCAATTGGTCAAAGGTGGACTCTTTTGACAGGTCGACGACAGGTTGATGCAATGAGCGGAGGCCATTGCATTAGAAAAAAAACTGATATATACATATATATATATATATATATATATATATATATATATATATATATATATATATATATATATACATATATATATATATATATATATATATATAAGCATGTAGAGTAACAACCGTAGTTGTGAGGCCCATTATGATGAGTTGGGAAGTCAATTAGAGTATGGAGGAAAAAAATAAATAAATATGTTTTACTCCATTCCTATAACATTATGAGGGGTTGGGTGATGTTACACATCCATTGTTATAGCATATACTTCTCCATATGTTGTTACCTACATTTGTGCTTTTCAATTTGTTTTGATCCCCTAATCATTGGTGTAGTGTTGGGTGGAATAAAAACCTCTTTGGTTGTCCATTTTCAATCTTTGACAAGTAAAACGAAATGGTCATCTACCCCCTCAATTGTTCCAACATCTATTGTTACAACATCTGTTGTAATTGTCATTGTTTGAGTAGTTTCAATGGTAGTCGATTTTATAGCAGTTTTGACATTTTCAATAGTAATGGATGTTACAACATCAACTGCTACAACATTTTCAACATATTTAAAATTAACATGTTTTTATGGCATATTTTATTACAACATATTCTTCTGAATCTTTTGTTACGTATGCTTGTGCTTATCAATTCATTTTCTTGCCCCCAAGTGTTGGTGTAGTGTTGGGTGGCAGAAACACCTCCTTGGTTGCCCACTTTCAAGATTTGACAAACTAGATGAAGCGGTTTTATATTACAATATCCACTTTTACAACATCTATTACGAAATCTATCGTTACAACATATGTTATGACATCTACTGTTTCAAAATTTGTTGTTACAACATTCATTGTTATAACATCTTCTTCTCAATCTGTTGTTACCTATGTTTGTGTTTCTCAATTTTTTTTCTTGATCCCTCATATGTTGGTGTAGCATTGGGTGGCATAAACACCTCTTTGGTTTCCCACTTTCAAGCTTTGAAAAACAAGATGAAATGGCTTTCCACTCCCTCAATTGTTACAACATCTGCTCTAATGGTCACTGTTTTAGTAGTTTTAATAGTAGCAATTGTTATAGCATCAAATTTTACGACAGTTTCAACAAATTTAACATTGACATGTTGTTATGTCATATGTTTTTACAACATCCGTTGTTACAAGATTTTATTTGTTGGAATAAGGAATTATTGAGGGAGGGGGGGGTGAATCAATAATTGTATGAATACTTTCAATTTTATTTTTGTATATATTCTTACTTCATCGCTCTATCATTTTTTACTTATGAGAGAATTCATTCATCAATATATAAGCATTAAGCCATGAGAATTCATATGTTCAACAACATTTCTCATGATTAGCACACACACACATTGACATGGTTATTTTCACATGGAAACCCAAAGGGAAAAAACCACCAATTTGTTGTTTTTTTAAGAGGAAAATTAAGAACCCACTTAATTACATGAGTTTGTTTGTAAGCACCCACTTAATTACATCAATTTTTTTGTGAGGACCCACTCACTAGAGGCACTGACCCCCTAAGGATAGCAAGCACAAACTTGCCAAGAGGCACCAACCTCTTTGAATGTAGGCCGCCACCTGTTGTTTCCATTGTTCTACTATTTCATACAATCTTCAAAACGAAAAATAGATGAATTTACAAATAAGGAAAATACTAATCCACTATGTCACAAAACTGCATTATGCTCTCGATCCTCTGCTGGATCACTGACTCCTACAGTCTTGCACAACCACACTTTCAATAATCTGCTAAGCATAACATGTGATCAGCACATTGTTTTCTAGCAATTCATTCTCTATTTCTTCTCCTTCAGTTCAGGCTTGGTGCTCTCTCTTCCAACACTACCACTACTCTCACCACTTATAAAATTAAACAATATTATTTTTCTCTCCTTTTCTCAAGGGATTTTGATGGTTTTATTCCAATGTTGCTACTTCACAATATAGTTTCTGTCAAAGGTACACATACCAATCAAGTGTTTATTTGTGTAACTTATATTGATACCTCTGCGTCTACCCATTTAATTATGTCATATAATTAAGCACACAAATGGGCTTATGAAGTATTCACACACCAATCGTGTACACTTCCATATTGAGATTTTACTTCGCTGTCTATCTAGACACTCTACGGTACTTCCCATGCCTGCTTATTTCATATAAGGGCTAAACCATATATGGGAATAACAACTATGTTCCCCTCTTTCCTTTAATTCAAATAAGGAATGCATGAAACTTTTCCCCATTAATTCATTTTTGTGATTCAGTTACCTTGGTGCCTTGTTCCAGTGGTTCTTCCAGAAAAATTCCAGCTCTGTGGTAAATTCATTTAAACTTCAGTTTCCGACCCATATTCCCTTTTCAATTTGTTGTACTGTATCATCGAAACATTTCATATCATAAATTTTCAAAGGAGAAATGTTACAATATTTAACTCCCCGATATCCTTGGCTCCCTTTATCTTCATCTTCCTTGGCAAATTCCTTCTCATGGAACTGGGCCTGTGATCGATGGCCTAGCACTTAGCTTCTAATACCTTTTTTGCTCTCATCGAGAGCCAAATTTCCTTTGTAAATTGCTTATCCCCCTTGTGTCTTTGAACTCTCATGACCATGAGCCAGCCCAACATCAGAAGCTCCTTTCATTGTAACTTTTCAAAAATCCATTTGCACACAAGTTACAATGTCCCCATATTTTGATATGTCGGCCTCTGAGATGACATCATCACTCCATGTGGAAAATCCTTAGTGGTAACATGTGTCACCCGAATTTGTCCCATTAGGCCTCCCAATAACATTGAATATTCCTGCCATATGTCTTGTCGTACTTCCACGTCGTGTGGACGTCATTTACCACTGCAATTTCCTAGAACCAATCTCATGTCACCATGTGTCCTGCCAGAGGAGGGAGAAGAGGGCTCGTAAGACCTTGGTTTTTCAACAGGATCCTTTGTTAATCTTCTTCGGCATTCATCGACGCTTTTAACTCTTATCGGGCATGCTAGATATCATAACTTCTTAAACAATTATGTTAATGTCTTTTGATATTCCGATGTCCTGATATCCTAGACCTATGATATCCCAATATCATGGACCTCTGATGTTATTATGTCCTCTGTGCTCTAAGGTTTTGATGTGATGATCTACAATGATGTTCCGATATTTAGTATGCCTCCTACTCTGATGTTTTGATATCCCAAAACTCTGATGTTCCAATATCCCGAAACTCCGATATTCTAATATCCGATATGCCTCTTGCTCTGATATCTCAACCTTCTTAAGGCTTCAAATCCTTGGACTTAATTAGACCATATATTTTGATCTAGAAGCTGGTTTTCAAACTTTCCCATATCGTTGGAAATCTCTTCCAGAGAACTTTCCAATGGATATGGTCCAATGTAGGCTTGGATAACATTTTCTACTTCAGAGATTACTTCAAACTCCATGCCATGCTTTTCTTCTTGACTCTTATTCTTTTTCTTGGAATTTTGAGAACCTAACCACCATAGTTGTCATTTTATGGCTTCTCAATAATCCTGCTACTATGAATATTCTATACTAGAATCCTCTAGATATCAATGGATCCCTCCTGGACACTTATATTTTATGGATTTTCAGTAATCCTGCTACTATATTTATTCTTTATCAGAATCCTACAGCTATCATAGATCACCATGGACTCTCGTTGACATCAATGCCAACACTAACATAGCCACCTGTTTTCCAACAATCTCCCCCTTTGGCATTGATGAAAATATTATAAGCTCCCACTCAGTCTAGGAATGGTTTTCTTTAATTAACTCTTCTCCCCCTTTGAAATCAATGGAAAATAATACTTCTTTAATACTCCCCCTGAACCATTGCATCCTACTCTACCATGAGTCCCACATGCTGAGTAGCTGCCACCACTTACCAAAATGAATTCATTTGGAGGGAGGAGTCACAACTCCTATCTGTTGCCTGAGATATTCAAATGGTTCTCTTTCCAATGGCTTGGTAAATGTATATGTTAATTTCTCTTTAGTGGCCACATATTCAATTATGAAAACATTGGTTGCACCTTGTTGCCTAAAGAAATGGAACTTGTTAGGAATATTCTTGGTCTTTGAATGAATGAATCTATTTTTGAATATGCTAATGGAACTTGTGTTGTCACACATTATTGGAATAGGATCAACCAGATCTACCTGAATGTCTTTAAAATATGCTTCATCCATAGAATATGTGTGCAACAAGTAGCAACATCAATATACTATTCGTCAACGGTCGATAAAGAAATGGAGGCTTGTTTCTTATTGACCCAAGATACCAAGCATTTTCCTAGGAAGAAAGTTGCACCAGAAGTAATTTTTATGTCATCAATGTTTCTAGCCCAATGTTCATTAGTATATGCCTTAAATTTGAATTATTTTCTCTTAGCATACCATAGTCCACACTCTGTTGTCCCTTGAAGATATTTGAAAATCATTTTGACATCAACAACATGAATTTCATGCAGAAAAGCTTGAAATTTGGTCACAAGACCTAATGCTTGATTGATGCCTGCCCTTGAAGCTGTGAGATACAACAAGCTTCCTATCATTGATATTTATGCAGTCTGATTTTCCAGTGGTGTTTCATCTTCTTTGCACAACTTGTAGCCTGTAGTCATGGGTATTCTTACTGGCTTCCAATCTTCCAATCCAAATTTATTCAGAGTTCCCTTGAGATATTTGGATTGGGATATAAAAAATCCTTGTGGAGACTGAGTAATTTGTGGACCCAGGAAGAAGGAAAACTCTCTGATCATGGACATTTCAAATTCTATTTGCATGATTTTTTCAAATTGATGCCCCAATTGTTCCATGTCACTGCCAAATATTATGTCATCCACATACACAACTACTATCAGTATATGTTCTCCTTGAAATTTTACATATAGATTATTGTCAACCATGCCTTTTCTAAAGCCTTTTTGGTGAAGGTATTGGTCTAGCCTTTAGTACCAAGATCTAGGAGATTTTTTTAGGCCATACAAAGCCTTATTTAGTTTGCATGTGAACCCTTCATCTATGGTGAGTAGAAATTCTTTTGGCTGTTCAACATAAACTTCTTCTTCCAAATATCCATTAAGAAATGAAAATTTCACATCCATTTGATACACCTTGATGCTTTTACAGGAGGAAAGAGCAAGAAATATCCTGATGGATTCCAGTCGTGTTACTGGTGCAAAGGTTTCTTCGAAATATATCTATTATATTTGGGCATACCCTTTGCAGACCAAACGAGATTTGTTCCTGATCACTTGAACCTTCTCATTCAGTTTGATTTTGAAAACCCACTTGGTTCCAATAAAAATTTTCCATCTAGTCCTTGGAATAAGCTCCCAAGTTACATTCTTCTCAATATGATCAAGTTCTTCATTCATATCTTTCACCCATAACTTGTCTTCACTTTTTTGGCTGAGATTCTTGGGCTCTATCTGTGATAACATAACTATAATTTCATAACTTATATTTCCAATGAGTTTGGACACTGTAATTTCTTTGATATCTGAGTATATGACTCTCACGATGTTCTTTCTGTATGTACCTGGAAGGTGTCTTTGGCGTTGGAGTTATGTTTGCTTCTACACCTTCATTTTCTGAATTTTTTTCTTCCAAATCCTTGGTCCTCATACCGGAACTCTCTTCATCATCTGAGTTCATATTTATTTTATATGACTCAGGTTGTGATCCTATTTCATCCACAATCATGTCAATTCAATCCTCAATCTTCTTTGTCTGCTTTTTGTAACAATTATGTCCTTTACTTCGGGCAAAGTACCCAAGAAATATTCCTTCATCAATGCGAGATTCAAACTTTCCAGTATTCTTATCATTTATTTTGATGAAGCACTTTATTCAAAACACCTTAAGATGTTTAGATGATGTAGGTATTCCCTTCCAAAAATCATAGGGAGTTTTATTACTATTAGTCCTAAGTTGAATTATGTTTTACATATACACTTACGCCTGTGTTGCTTCTCCCCAGAAGATGTGAGACACACCTGCTTCATCCAAAATTTCTCTGGTAATTTCCTAAATTGTCCTATTATTCCTCTCCACTAATCCATTTTGTTGTGGTGTTATGGCCACTGAGTACTGCCTTTTAATGCCATGCTCTTCACATAATTCCTCAAAATCTCCTAAGGTGTACTATCCTCATCTATATGATATTAAGAATTTTATTTTTAAGTATTTCTCATTTCTACTTGAGCCTTAAACTTTTTGAAATGCTTGAATTCTTCTGAATTTTCTTTTAGGAGCACAATCCAAGTGGCCCTAGTGAAATCATCAATGAGCAACATGAAATACATTTCCCCTTTAGATATATTTTCTCTATTTGGGCCTCATATGTCTATGAGAATGAGCTCTAGAGGTCTGGAAGAGGAAAACTCTTTTGAATTGAAATGATTCCTAGTTTGTTTTCCAAACGAATATGACTTGTAGATTGAATTATCTAGATTTGATACTCTTGGTCATCCTTTCAAAGCTCCCATATTGCTAACTCTTATCAAAATGTCAAAATTCATATTCCCGAACCTCTTGTGACACAGTCGCGCTTCACATGTTTTTCTTAAATAGTAGTTAACCTTGGAATATTCAAACACATATACATTATTATGGGTTCAGAATGACATTCCCACCAGGTTTTTGTTCTTCATGTCATGGATCTCATGGTATTTAGATCGAAAGGTCACATCGTGGCCATTATCACACATTTGGCTAGCACTAAGCAGATTGTGCTCGATACCTTCTACATATAGTACATTTTTTTCTTCTGTTATTTTATCAATATTGACTGCGCCTTTACCCTTGATTCTTGTGGGAGCATTATTTCCAAAGGTGACATTGTTTTCTCTATCCTTTTCTTTTAGCGATAATTTTATTTTTTTTCGCAGTCATATGTTTAGAAACACCACTATACACATACCATTTTTTTTCTTGGTTATGAGTTGATAAGGCGAGTCCACACTGCATGTTTTTTTCAGTCTTTCGCTTCTAGCTCCCCATATCTTTTTTGATAGTTTATTGTCTAATATATTGGGACTTAGATGGGTATTCAAACCTACAACTTCACTGTGCCCAAAATTTTTACAATTGAATCATTATAATTCACTTAGAAAGGGAGAGAAGAGTTTGGAGATTTAAAACTATGATATTTTTTATATCTAAGATTTTCATATCTTTCAACTTTGATCATTCTACAATCAATAGCTTTATCTCCAAATATATGACATTTATAACAATGACCATTAAAGATATGGGCATGCCTATTGTTGTAAATCTTATGAGTTTTTGCATGAGAATACCTTGGATGCCCAGTTGATCGATTAATTATCCAATGATGATCTCCTCTTTTTCCTTCTGCATTTTGTTTTCATTGACTCTTTCTTGATGCTTCCTTCCATAAATATGTGATTGTTCGAATCCTGCGGACCTAAAGCTCATCTTCCTCATGGAAGGTTATTTTTCCTCTAATTATACCATTCTTATTTTGATTCCTAAGGGCCTTTGGATATTTAGAATATGTTCTAGTTTTCTTGTCCCTTCTGCAAACTTCTCATTTATACCACTCTTGATCTTTCTTCCCTCTAGATCCATTCTTATAGAGACAATATATTCCTCAATACTTTGATAGTTCTCTTCACATTCATGGATAAATTCTTGAAGTACTTCTTCCTTTCATTATGCTTCTTCTAGTTTAATTTTCAAGGACAAAATATCATCTCTGCATGTTCTTGAGATTGTTTCCTTTCTTGTCTTGAGAAGCTTTTGTATGAACTACTTGTTCTCTTCTTTCAATTTCTCACATGCTCCTTGTTTTCCTTCTAGAAGAATAACCAAGCTATCCTTGCTCTTAATAGCCTCTTCAAGTTTTTCTTTTGATAAAAAAACTCCTCATTATCTAAGTTGTACATACCTTCTTCAGCATGCTACAATTTTTCCTTTAGCATCTTATTTTTCTTCCTCGATTTATGTAATTAATAAAGGGAACTGATGATTTCACCTTCAAGGTCAACTACTCCTTCTTATTCTTCTTCTTGAGAGGCAACAATACTCTATTTCTTGGAGTCTTTTCCAAAGGCCATAAACATATACTTATCAAATCATCCTCCGAATATTTTTCACTATTTGATTCTAGTGTTGCGCTATATTCTTTGGAGTAGAACCCATTTTTCTTATAGAACCTTTTATTTTGTTGTTTTCTTATATTTGTTCCCGAGTTTCTGACCATCTTCCTTTTCAGCGCTTTATTTGTAGGGGCATTTGGACTAAAAATGTCCCACTCTTCTGCAATCAAAGCATTTAAATGGCAGCTTCCCTTTATACTTTCCCGAGCCACGCTTTAGTTTCCTGACCAACTGATCCAACTCTTGATCAGATTCGCAGTGGAGCACTCTTGATGATTTTTGAGATCCTTTCCCTTTTTGGACACCTTGAATGCTACTTCCTTTGGTTCCAAATTCTCTTTTCCAACTCTCATCTCATAGGCTATGAGACTACCATGCAATTGGTCCATCTTGAGATCTTTCAAATTAGCCATTTCTTCAATAGCTGAGACTTTGGCATTAAATCTAATGGGCAGAGATCTTAATATTTTTTATAAAATAATTTCTTGTTTGACTTCTTCATCTAGCCCTCCAATCATATTGGTTACTTCATCGGCCCTGAGGAAGTATTCTACTATACTCTCATCTTCACCCATTCTTAGGCTCTCGAACCTCATTCTGAAGGTTTGCATTTTCTTTCCCCTTCGTATCTCTGGGTAAGCTTTACCCACACCTCCCTAGAAAAATTACAATGCATAACTTTTACAAGTTTTGATTGACTGAGACCAGATAGAATAAAATTCTTGGCTTTAGAATTGTTTCCATGTAGTTTCTTACAATTTGCATCAGTGGGAGGAATACCAGGGACATTATTGTAACAACCCCGGTGAAAATTCCATGTATTAAAAGTTAAAAGTAATAACCACAGTTGATGGGACACTTGTTCGAAGTTGAATGTTGGGAAAAACATCCTATGGGGTATTAATTTGGTTTATTATGGATAAGGAAATCGACAAAGGCTATGTCTAAGGCATTAAAGAGAAAAAATTATTTTTGGCACATTTATTTATGAAAATAATGGAAATTAGGAGAAAAGTGAGGTAAAAGGTCATAGGTTGCATGTGAGGAGGAAAATGAAGGAAAATAATGAAAAATGAATAAAATAGATGCCTCTTCTATAAAAGGGCTTCTAAGGATTAGTGGGCACCTTTTTTCAGTGCATTTTTTTGGAGCTCTCTCATTGTTCTCTCTCTCTCTCTCTCTCTCTCTCTCTCTCTCACTCTCACTCCTGGAAACTTAAAGCAGGAAAAAGGAGGAAGCAAGGAGCAGGAATCAAGAAGCTATGGTAGGATTATTTGCAGGTATTGATTTGAATGTATGATTTCCTTGCTAGATTTGACATGCATGATATTGCATGTGGTTCTTTTTTGCCTTTGCATGGGTTTTTCTAGGTGTGACAGTGTATTCAGCCTAGCCTTTCCATTTCTAGATAGCCATGGTGTTATGGTGTTCTCGTGTTTTGGTTTAGCTGGAAAACTGGATGGATTCAAAGTTGAGTGAGGTGGATCTCTGAATGATTAAGGAATCAGTTCATTTTTTGCCTCGATTTAGGACCTAGTGACCACTAATTTGGACTATGGGTTGCGGTGAAACCTGAGAGGTGGTGCTTTACTCTCCATTTCAGGCCTAGGAATCTTGGGTTTGGGATTATGGTAATCCTAGAGAGTGCATATCAATTTAGGGCCTAGTGAGCCCTAATTCAAACTATGGGTTGTGGTAAAGCCTGAGAGACTATGAGACAAGAAAATTCCTCATGGTTTAGGCAGAGAGAATCTGGTGATTTCCATGGTTGTGTTGGCCTAATTAACGGGTGTAGATCATGGTAAAGCCTGGTTTATGATTGATGAGGGTGAGGTAGTTCAACCTAAAGAAGCCTTGTTTGGTTTTTTAGATTGAGACACATATTCATGCTTGGAATATGGCACGGGGGTGATTGGCTGAAGTAAGATTTGGATCAGCTAATCTACGGTTAGGTGGAGCATGGAAGTCCCATCTTTGGTTGGTTTTTACATTCAAATTGAAGAGCTCATTCCTTTGGTATTTGGTATGAAAATGTAATATTTATTTTTTGGATTTCATTGATGTTATACCCATGGTATTTTTGTTGCTATTATACCGGTTATGAGTATGTATTTTATTAGTGATGGTGTATGGCTTTATCTATGTTTTTTCCTATAAATGAATATATAATCTATCTATGGTAAAATATATTGTAATGAAGCTTATGACGTAAGGGAGCAACACTTCTTAGTGATTCTAAGATAACTATTAGAACCCCATGTTTAATTATGTTATTTACACATGTAGATGCAATGTTTGTGACATGTTTGAAAAAATTCCTGTCATGGCTGGGTGGGGTCAGATGAGTTTCCAATGATGTTATTGCTTCCAAGTATTTGTTTTAATGTTATTTATCCTCCCCTGAATTTACAGGAAGTTTTGGGTAGTGACCTGGGCTTAAGGGATCAAAATGTGGCACAAATCCCGGAGTTGCAGACACAAAACTGACCTTTTGGGGCCTTAGTTGCTACCTTAACAAGGCAAGACCACGAATAAGGGTCTATAACCACTCCCTTTTCATTACATGCCCATGTCTAAGCCACAAATGGGTTAAAAATCATTCCTCCCTCAGGGGACAGGGCCTTGGAAGGTTGGGTTACCTCCAGTGGATGTCAATGATGCAGTGTAAGGTCTTTTTGTCATGTTTTCATCAATTCCACTTCCTCAAAGTACTATAGGAGGTTGAATCAAAATTAGTAGCCTCTTGTTACATGTTTACCCCGGTTGGTAAGTTACTTGGGTAGATGTGGGAAGAGGGTGTTACATAGTGGTATCAGAGCATGGTTCAACTCTCAGACTGATGGGTGGTGTGTTGGTCATGATTTTATGTTGATTTCTTATATGTTTTCATACTTATGTTGTATGTGTTTTATGCAACAACGTTGTGTTGGTCTTGGTGGTAGTGTTGTCACCATGGAAGTGTTGATGATGTTATTATCGACATGTTGTCATGAATGTGTGATTGATTGTGTGTTGTTATTATTTATGTATTGCATGTGTAGCTTGCTTACATATGATTACATTATGATAGGTCAAATTTAGGTCATTCTTGTGTATTGGTTGTGTATGCTTGCTTTCGTAATGTTATATCCTGAAAATGCATTGGTTGGTCATGCATGGATGATTGGACTCCAACTAGAATGACATTTATATTTTTATATGCCTAGAAATTATATGTTTATATGCTATCATGATTATATATATATACATATATATACATGTATTACATTGATTGATTGACCATGCAAGAAGTATCATCCAAAAATTACACCAAGGTATGTTGGTTTAGCTGACATATTATACCTTGCAGGAGAAATATCAACATGGATAGAAAGATGGTAGACTTCAATGACTCCCCCTGTGAGTCATATGAGTAGCATGGTGGGAATTCTTCTGATTTGGAAGACACATTGAGAAGCCTAAAGGAAGAAATAATGAGTTGTAAGGCAGAGAATGAAAATCTCATACATGCACAATAGAAACAAGTAGAGGTGAATGCAATACTTGTTCAAAGCTTGTTGGATTTTTAGAAACAAGGTCCACTTATGATAAGATATGGATAGGAGGACATAACTAATAGGGCATATGGTAACAGGTCTCTTGGTAGAAACAAGTCATATAGAGTTAATACAGTGAGAGATGGCAGGTTGTTGGACACTCTGAATAGGAGAAGTGATTAGTGCAGGTACCATTCTAGTTCTGCTTCAAATAGACATCATGATCATCATCGGTATCACCCTTACAGGATGAGTGATAGGTGATACATGCTAGATAAATTTAAGAAGGAAAAGCCACCTACTTTCAATGGGGACTTGAGGAAACCAGAAGATACTGAAGCTTTGATACTTGGGATCAAGAATTTATTTGAGTTGCATGAGTACTTAGATAACATGAAGGCTGGGATTTATATCTTCACTTTGAGAGGTAAGGCAAGCATATGGTGCGAAGATGTGAAGCGGGTCAGACACATCAGGACAGATGACTTGAGTTGGCATGAGTTCAAAATGCTTTTTATGTGTTAGCTCCCTGTAATTTGCTAGATTGATTGAGATATAAATGGACAAGGGTAACATCAAACCAAACTTTGGAATCCAAGGACCTAGCCTTCTTGGATTTGGAGAGGGATATCTTTAGTAGATGCAAATATGTGAACTTGTTTGCTGATTAAGGTTGATTTTAGGCTAGATGTTAAGTGCAGGGTATTTTGATTGTTTTTGGTTGGGTATGATGCTTAGATGGATTTTAGATAGAAAACATGAAATATTGTTAAGTCATTGGGCAATGGAGTCTAACAAGGTCATGATAAGTTCATAAATGGTGTTGAGAGCATTTTCAGGGCAATTTTAACTTGGTTGGTGGATCTTTAAGGTTGTGAAAGGATCATGAGATGGACATTAAACTTGAGAAAAAAAAAGCTAATAAAGGGCGGAAACAGAATCCTTTATATACTTGTAAACTGAGGGAGTTAGAAGATTTATAAGCATAGCAAGAGAATCAAAGGCATAAGAATAACCTAATCCATTTTATTTTAGACTGAAAGAAGATAATCAACCAAGACAACATTCACATAAAACATAGAAAAGAAAAAAAATTATTTAATCTTTCATGGATTTTATCATCAAGAGCAGAAAAACATTTAAGATGCACAAGTAACTATAACCATAGAAGGAGAGAAAACCATAACATCCACAGTTACAGCTATGAAGGTTCCTTGAAACAAATTTAGCTAAGTAAAGGCAAAGAGCATGGTTAAGACAAACTTCTTTGACAAACTATAGGCAAAGATGCTTCAAAAGATGATTCCAAGAATAGAGTATTTCAGCGGTAACAATATGCAGGGCTAGCCATAAATCATAATTGATACTAACTTATCTAAATCATTCAAGAAATGGACAAGCCAAGAACTTCTTAGAGAGCAAGAGATGAATTCCCTAACATATCTCAGCAGAAGAAAACATTAAGGTAGTGAAGGAAACAAACAGATCTAAGGTGACATTAACAAACATATCTTAGTCTAAATTTTTTTTCCTACTGCAACATAGATGGGTGGAAACATATGAGAAACTTAGAAAACATTAACGAGAGAAAACTTCACCATCAACCAGGCCTATGGATCTTGCAAACATTTCTTCTCCATCAACAAGCAAATCAGATCATGCATAAGCTCCAAGACATCAATTTCTCATCAAAGGCTTCAAGGGATTATGTATTGCTTCAGCATAAGTTATCAAAATCCAACGAAATACATAAGACCCTCATGATTTATTTATGGAGTAACTGAGGAGGTGGAAACCCTAAGAGGCTTATAGAAACCCTCAGAAGCTTCCAAAAACCCTAATTTAGCCATAAATGTGCTTAATGACCATGCAAGGCCCAAGACACATAATAGATAAGGAAATAAATGAAAAAAATCAAAACATAACTCCCCAATCAAATCAAGAGTAATTTGTCCAAGAAAATAATAAAAAACCAATTTTCCATTAATTTGTATCTTTTGTTGACTTTTTGGCCAAAAGTTGTCTCTGCGCGTGGCGCCATATCAGCAGAAAATGGGGTCTGTTGTAGCTGCATTTTGGACCCCTTCGCGGCATTGGATTTGGACCCGTGATGGATCGTTGGAAATATTGAAGAGTCTAATTTCCAGAAATAATTGATTTGTTAGAATGGATTCCATTTACCTGCTCAAAAATCTAATCTTCCATGACTGCTCTGTGTACAGTGCTAGGCCTAAAAAGGAGGCAGAAAGGTCAATTTTGAGGTGTTTTTCGAAATTTTGAGGGGGAAAAATGCTCCAATTGACATGAAATTTTGTGGGTAGAATGATGGTGACATGAAAAACACAAAAATGTAAACTTTAGCAATTTAGGATGCCCCAAAAAAAATATTAGCGCCTGGGGTGCTGCGCTCCTAGGGGCCAAAATTTGGAAAAAACAAAAATGTTTCCGGATTTTCTTCAAAATTGGTGTGTAGACCCCTCAAGGGGTTTTAGACACCTGCTGAGAAGCATTAGCCAAGATCCCGAGGCTGTCATGCTCTTTGGGGATTTTTAGCTCTTCTAGATCTATGAGGGCTTGCTTCAATTTGGCATTAGCAAGCATGTTCTTCCTTGCATAGTGTTTGACCATTTTCTTCTGCAAGGCAAGGCCCCTCTTCACCTCTTTGAAATGCTTGTGTTCTTGCTTGTAGTAGTAAATAATTATTTGTGCCCTTTCAGATTCCTTTTCCCATTCTTGAAGCTGGGTATCTTTCTCTAAGAGGAGCAACTTAGTACTCATCTCTTGGTCCTCATTATCACTGTCTAGATCAACAAAGAGAGGCCCTTGAGAAGCCTTTTTTATCCTTTTGCTCCTCCTGACTGGTGTCTTTTTCTCAACACTCTTCATTTTTTCTTTGCCTTTTTCCAATGCTTTAGTATTTTGTGAGGAGATGGCCCTGTGCCTTTTAGAGGTAGCAAACACATCTCTTTTCCCTCTGTGATAAATGCATGGGAGAGGGGAAATAATGGGAGTCTCAAAGGCAGTGTTGTCATCATTTTGTCCTTCAATCTACTCTACATTTTATGTACCTTCCTCACTCTGATTCTCTTTGTCTTCTATGGACTATTTTTTTTCAAGACAGTCATGACAGCTGTCATGAATGTCATGACTCTTTCTTGGACTGTCTTGGGAACTTAGATAGTTGTCTTCCTCATCACTGTCTTCTTCTTCACTGTTTTCCTCTTCCTCATCATTGTTACCCTCTTCCTCATCATCATGTTCACTGCCTTCATCCTTTTCACTACTTTCACTGATGTTATCTTTGTGGATGCCATTACTAGTTTCATCTTTGTTTTCTCCTTCATCATCTTGCTGCTCTTGGCCATTGCTTATTTCTTCTTGGCCACCTTCCTCTCCTTCATTTTCTTCTTCATCTACATCATCTTCTTCTTCAATTATTTCTTCATGATCATCACTTCTTTCTTCATGATCATGGTTGCTTTCTTCAGGGCCACCATTGATTTCTTCATGGAAATTATTATTAGCCTCAGTTTCCTCCTGACTGCTGCCACCCATTTGTTCTTCACTAGGGCTACTGTCATCCCCTTCAATTGGAAAATTAGGGGAAGAAACAAGAGGTGAAACGATTTGTGGAGAAGGTATATGGGAAGATGATGGATGAGTGGAGGTAGATGGCTGTGAAGTGGAAGGCAAGCTCTGCTGGATGAAGGTCCGGGGATCAGAAAACACATCATGTGAGATGAAGGTTTCCCATGAAATTCCTTGTTGCTCTAGCTGATAGAGGACAATAATCTTGATCAGAGAGTGGTGAAAAAGGCTTGGCATTTGGTGGTCATAGGTTTTCCTCTTGACATCGGAGGCCATTTTATCAATACTCTGGAAAAGGTAATAAGGTAGGTTCATCATTTTGACTTTGGTAAAATGCATCAGCAACCTAATATGATATGAGTAGAGCCAAGAGTATCTTCCCTCACATGTGAAAAAACTGATAATATTCCTCATTAATGCTACATAACTCTCTAGAAAATGAGAAAAAGGGAAAATAGCCTTACAATTTTGATGATAGTTGGGTTTCAAATAAGGCCCATAATAACCCAAATCCAACTTCTTTTGTTTGAACCAAAACTCAGCAATGTTTGGTATACCTGTTGCCTTGGAAATGATTTCAGATGAAAGCTCAAATTGGACCCCTGCTAGATTAACTTGGTGGTTTTGTAGGCTACAGGAAAATAATCTAGTCAAGTCTGGATGATTTTTGACTTGCTTGACCTTCTCACAAAATTTGTAGCACCCTACATCCTATAAGCATGAAAGGATCATAGGAGAGGAAGTGATTGGAGTGGTGTCTGGGGGCTCAAATCTTTTAGCTTTTCCTCCATGATGTTTTGGCTTGGTGGGAGTGTGACTCTCACCACCACTGGTGTGACTGCCTCTCTCTGACATGATGGCTGGTCCAAAACAACAGTAGAAACCTTGGGCCTTTCTTGAGGGTTTTTTTTTGGAGTAAAACAAGTGGTGTAGGTCAACTCTTTGTAAAAGGAAAGCTAAGGTGAAAACAACTTTCAAAGCTTGCACTTGGTGGTGGAGGTCAGCCTTATAGTTACTCAGCCCACTCTTTGCACTCAAAACCAAATTTTCTTACAAACCCTAGCTCAAAGACATAAAAATTGATTTTTGCATAGTCTAGGGTTTGGTCAAATTTTGACTATGGATGACCTCTTTAATTTTAGGTAAATAATGCTTGGAAGGAGGAAAAGGGTTTTACCAACCTTGTATTTACCTTGCAGAAGTTTAGAGGCCGAAAATTTGATTTTTGAAGGTCTTTGGAAAAATCTGGAGAATGTTGCTAGGAGTGCAGCGCCGAGCCAGTTGGGCTGTTGGAGCGCAGCGCCGGGCAAAATGGGCGGTTTCTCGGGCGCCCGTTGAGTTTTCTAGGACTGAGCGTAGCGCCAACCAAGATGTGCAATGCGAATCTACGAGCATGTAACGCAGTGTAATTTACACTTCCCGTCTCGCCTCTGTGCGTAGCGCCGAAGGCTAGGGGCGTAGCAACAACCTTTGCGCGTAGCGCTAGTAAACTCTCACAGTTTTTCTCGAAAAACACTGCAACTCTCCTCCAATGGTTTCTCCTTTCCTGCAAAGTGGCAAATGGTAGGGGGGGGGGAATTAGAAGGGGCCCTTTATAGCCTTTTTGAAAATAAATTAAAAGGGCAAACCCACTTTTGTAAAGTTCATGTTTCCCTCTATTCTTGCATGTGTCTTTTTACTGACATTTCACTGTGTGGAACACTTTTTGGCATAGTATTTGAAAAATGTTTAGTCACTCTTTTATCATATTTTTGTAGGAAAATCCTTTGACAAGGATGCCCTTGTTGGGGGTCTTCAGCCGAGATGTAAATCACGAGAAAAATGCTTCTTAAGCCATTTCTGTAAATGAATTATGTCCCATTTTGATTTTAAGGTAAAAACTTTGTTTTTTGCCTATTTGGTGAGATGAGACTTTGCATACTGATACTCTTTATCCCTTTCCTTCAGTGTAGATGACCTAATTCTATCCTTGGAAATAATCTTGGGGAGGTGACTTATGCCTTTGTGGTGTTTGTGGTGATTGTCTTGTTTGTCGCCGTTGTTTTGTGACTAATAA
Source organism: Pinus albicaulis (assembly GCA_034641835.2). Taxonomy (NCBI): domain Eukaryota; kingdom Viridiplantae; phylum Streptophyta; class Pinopsida; order Pinales; family Pinaceae; genus Pinus; species Pinus albicaulis. Next base: position 661,604,279 of record CM076569.1, on the reverse strand, counting down.
AAACACCACTTTTCTCCTTAAACACATGCCCTTTGATGATCAGTATTTTTACTGATTTACCATAAAATCATGGTGTTTCTCTTTGTCTTAAGTTTACTGTGTATTTTATCAAAAATGGCTTTATGAACTCTTTCAAATGTACTTCCTTTTTTTCTATCTCTGCTTCAGATTACTCTTCAAGGTATTTTTGCAGAAAGGTTTGGAGGTGATAGTTTATCCTTTGTATGTTTAGGTGCTGAAACAAGAGGCTTCTTTTGGAGGTCCCTTTGAAATCCCCTCTGTTTTTTATGAAGGAGACTTTTTATTCCATTACCTTGCCTTTTTGCTAACCTGATGTCATTTTGACCACTCTTGCAGAGATGTGAGAAAATAGCAACTGTCTCCTTGCAAGATTCATGTCTTTAGGCATAAAAATTTCCTTGGTTGATCTCTTTGGTGAATCTAGGACAAAGTGACTTGTCCCATTATTTTGAATGTATTACCTTTATATAGAAGAAGAAACAGAATCTATAGGGCACCAAATCCATCCTATGAATTTTTGAAACCCTAGGTGATCTAGTGGAGGCCTTCTTGGACTTGGTTTTTGGGTTGGGATCTAGACTTAGGGTTTACAAGTGTAAGATAGGATCCATGCCAAGCTTTGTGTATTTGTGGGCCTAATATGAAACACACATACTTGACTATATAAAGGCTCTGCAGAGACACTCAGTTTTTGAGAGTTGCTAAAGGAGGCACAACGAAGCTGCTCTGTTTGGCAGGCTTAGGTGGTGGTGGGGAATTGTGTAAGTAAGAAAAAATAGAGGTTTTGAGCTAAGGAGACAAGTTAGGTTTAAAAATGAATGGCTTGAGCCCCTGATGGGTCTTCTAGGAGTAGTGGGCTAGTCATGACTAGATAAGATGACAAAACAGTGAAAATTTTATCTTGAGGATAATGAAGGTAGTGATATTTCTAGAACTCACAATGTTCTATAAAATTTGTTCCTAGAAATCTTAGGGTAATCATTTAGTCATCACCAAAGCAAAAATTTATTGATGACTAATAATGGCTCCACTTGGGTAGGGCAACGCCTTTTCAGGGGGTGTCCAGAACTTCAGATTTTTTGCTTTCACTGAGACCAGTGCCTTTCTCCATTGGGCAGACTTTCTCTTTCTTCATTTGCAGATATTTGTTTTGAGTCAGTGACCTTTGAGATCTGAAAAAACATAATTTATATCAATAGCATATCTACCTACCCAATCTATTTGCCTAACATTTTTTCTTCTGTGGGTGCACTTGAACTGGCAAACCCTTGACATTTTTTATTTTTATTTTTATTTTTTTAAAACAAAATAAAACTAGCTATATGTACCCTTATCTCTTCAGAGAGTTTAGATTAAACTGATGAAATCTCTTTATTTTCTCTACCTAAACTACTCATTTTTCAAGATTGAGCTGTTTGACAAACCTTATTCACTAATCCTAAAAACAAAAATTGAAAACATAGACAAATCAGGATTAAGCAGTCTGATTTGCTATGATCTATGGCATTATGTACAAGCTGCACATAGAATTTATTAGCAGAAAAGTAAAACAAAATATTGAAGGCTTAAGATCTGAAAGCATAATAAACATCATTCTTTCTTTCTTTGGCTCAGTTTTTAATCTTTTTAGATCCATTGTCCTTCTATCCTAGTCTATTCTATTTGATAAGCCAAGATTATATGGTCTTTTGACAAGTTATTTCTTTCACTAGGCTATTAGCAAAATAAATTAAAACATGTTCCAGCCATGATTTAGATTGGATAACTGAACAAGACTTTTTTTTTTAGAAACAAGTAGTGGCATTTATACTTGCACACTTTCAGCAACATTATTTTTTAGGTATGGGATTGTACCTTTCTTTCAACTTCTGCCCTCTTTTTCGCTTTTCTATTTTTTAGGGTTTTTTGTCTTTACATCCTTTCATCAAACAGTGGTATGTACAATGAACGAGAAAATTAAACTAAGTTTCTTGACAAAAGTAATGTTTAAGAATCCTCCCATTTATAGGACCTCCAAACATTTCAGTTCCATCAAGTTCCTGCAAAAAGAAAGCATTGTTGCCTCTCACCGAATCAATGATATAGGGGCCTTTCCATAGATTTTCAAACTTGCCATGTTTGCCCTTTTCTTCCCTTCTTGAATCCCATTTCAGAACCATGTCTCCAACCTGGAAATCATTTTCTTTGTTTCTCCTATCAAAAATTTTCTTGATATTGTCTTGTATAACTTGTCTTTTTATAAACCTCCTCCCTTGTCTGCTGTAAATGAATGGTTTGGTTCAGCCTCCTCTGCATGTCATTTTCTTATGATTGTACTTCTTGAAGAAGCTTCATGACCGGAACTCCCAAAGAGGTGGGGAAAACTGCATCCATGCCATACACTAATTGATAGGGAGACATACCAATTGATTTCTTGGAGGTTAATCTATCGGCCCATAGGGCATGCACTAGTTTTCCATGCCATGCTTTTTGATTTTGTTCTAGGAGTTTCTTAATGATGTTTACTAAGCTCTTGTTAGAGGACTCAGCTATTCCATTCCCTTGTGGGTAATAAGCAATGGAGTGGCCCAGGGTGATGTGATATTTGTAACAAAATTATAACATTTTCTTAGAGGTAAAGGCAGCAACGTTATCGGTGATGATATTTTTGGGATAGCCAAACTTGGACAAGATGTTGGTTTCAAGGAATTCGATGATGACCGAGTCAGTGGCATTTCTATAAGGGATGGCTTCTATCCATTTGGTGAAGTAATCAGTGGCAGTGAGGATCCACTTATGTTGGGAAAATGAGGTAGGATGGATCTCTCCTATGAAGTCCAATTCCCATTGCTGAAAAGGAGCTTCAACACTAATGGGATGCAAAAAAAAAGGTAGCAGCTTTCTTTTGTCATCAAAGATTTGGAATTTATGGAAAGTCATGACTAGTTTGTGAGTATCAGGAAAAAGGGTAGGCCAATAGTAGCAAGATATAAGGATTTTGTTGGCTGTGGTCTTTCAATAGAGGTTACCCCCACATTCTCCCTCATGTAATTCATGCATGATATTTTCTACATCATCTTTAAGCAAACATTTAAGTAGAAAACCAGCAACACTCTTCCAGTACAATACTCCATCTAAGATGCAGAAATTTAAAGATTTTTGTTTCAATAATCTAGCTTTGGTTTTTGACAAAGAAGGTGGAGCATTGAGATAAAGAAGTACATAAATAATATCAGCATAACAAGCAGAATTTAAAAACATTTCTTCAATGTATGGTGCTATAAATTCTTCAGTTTCCTCTAACACATCAATCATATTCATGTCTAAAGCTTGGAAATTTGATTCAGCCATTAGTTTTGCAAGTCCTTGTCCTTTAATCAATTTAGTGGGTTTGATTTCTAAATCATATTCTAAAATGGTGGCAATCCACTTGCCCCTTTTACCATCAAGGTCTTGATTAAGTATGTCTTTAACAACAGTGTGTGGGACAAAAGCTATGATATGAGAATGCAAAATATAAACTCTAAAGTCCTTCAAAGCTTTGATTAAAGCAAAGGCTTGCTTCTCCATGATGTTATACTTTAGAGGAGCATCCCTTAAGGCTTTGCTGAAGAAAGCTATGGGTTGTTCTTGCCCTATGATGTTCTTTTGCAACAATACTGTTGCCACAGTATGTTCAGAGGCAAAGGAGAAAATGTAAAAGTCCTTGGTGAATTCACGGCTGATTAAGACTGGTGTTTGTGTGAGTGCTTGTTTTACCAGCTCAAAAGATTTTTTTGCTTCCATATTCCACTTCACTCCTACTTCCTTTTTCAACATATTTGTGATATTTCTTAGGAGCTCAGCAAGGTTAGGGATAAATCTTCTTAAGAAGTTAATCTTTCCAATGAAAGATTGCAGCTCTTTAATGTTTCTAGGATGGCTGATTTGTAAGATGCCTTCTATTATTTTGGGATCTATCTCGATTCCTTCCTCAGAGATGATGTGACCTAAGAGTTTTCCTTTCTGAAGGCCAAACAAAGTTTTATTAGGATTTAGGGACAGTCCATACTTTCTACATTTTTCAAAGAATTTTCTCAAGTGGACTAAGTGCTCCTCATCAGTCTTAGAGTAGACAATGATGTCATCAAGATATATGACTATGAAGTAACCTATGTCTTATGAAAAAGCTATGTCCATTTCCCTTTGGAAAGTAGCCCCTGCATTCATTAAACAGAATGGAATTTTAACATACATGAATGTACCCCAAGGTGTAGTGAAAGTAGTTTTGAGTTGGTCACTTGGAAAGACTAGAACTTGGTTATAACCTGAGAAGCCATCTTGTAATGAGATTATTTGTGAGCCAACTACTTTTTGGAGTATGTGATCTATTTTAGGCAAGGGGTAATTGTCTTTCACGGAAGCTTTTTTCAAATTTTTGAAGTCAATACAAAGCCTAATTTCCCCGGTCTTCTTCCTAACTGACACAAGGTTGGACACCCATTCTGAGTATCGGACAGGGACTATGATCCCGACATCGTACATATTTTTTATTTCTTTCTCAACTGAGGGTAACAAGAGGGGGTTTGTTCTTCTCAACTTTTGTTTAAATGGTTTCTGATTTTCTTTGAGAGGAATTTTATGTTGGATGATTTTGGTGTCATAGGATTTCAAGTCTTCATACCCCCAAGCAAACACATCTTTAAATTCTCTAAAAAGCTCAATGTATTTCTGTTTTGTGTGAGAAGGGAGAGTTTTGGACAACTTGATTATTTTGGGCTCTTTCATCCCTCCAATGTTACAATATTCTACATTTGTTTCATTGGATTCCATATTGGGTTTTTTAGCTACATCATTAAAATCAAACAACTCTTCTAGTGGTGTAAGGCCTCTTGGCAAGGTGTCATCTTTGTATTGCAGAATTTCAAGTTCTCTTTGATATGATTTATCAAATACTTTTGCAACACAAGGGTTTTGAAGGTTGTTTATATCATTATCAAAGGGTAGCTCTATTTTGGGAGTTTCATTTTCAGTAGAATTATTTATTTCAAATCTCAAACTCTATTTTGTGCTTACAAAGTCATTTCTAGATTGCAGAAAATCATATATTTGGTCATCATTGTCAAACACTTGCCAATGGTTTAAGTTTTCCGGTACAGTAGGCATGTTATTTATTTTGATGAGGCATTGATTATTTTCATAAGGTAAATAGCAATTGCTAGTAGCAAAGGCAAGCTCATTGGTAAGGCAGTTTTAGGCACTAGGGATGAAAGTGAGCTCATATTTCTCAAAGGTTTTGAGAAGGTCTAGGGAAAATTTTCTATATTCCCTTAGCCTAGGGTTCTTGGCTGAATATTATCCTTTAATTTGATTTATGATCATTTCTGAATCACCTTGAACCAATATTTTCTTAGCTTTGAGGTCTTTGAGTAGGTGTAAACCAATAAGGAGACCCTCATATTCTAAAACGTTGTTGGTGCATTGGAAATATAGCCTATAGGAATGGCCTTCATTTGTGTTGTGGATCCAAACACTAGCCCCTGATCTGGCCTTACCATAAGAACCATCAAAGCTCATATGCCAAAGGGTGTCAATTTTAGTTTTGCCAATGTTCTGTACTTTGGGGCTACTAGAGTTTTAGGGGTCATTTTCTTGATTAGAGAGCTGGTTTGGTTGTTCTGAGGGGATTAGTTCTCTCTCATTTTCATTTACTTGTTCACTTGTGTCATTTTCATTTTACAGGATGAAGGATTCAAGGTTTGAGTGAATGGAATAAACTAGTGTGTTATTTGGCTTATCTATGTTACTCACCATATATTTCATGTGGGATTCTCGGTAAAATATTCTTGTTTGATTGAATATTGGGATGGTGGCATAAGTCATGTCCATTTGAAGGCTACCCTGGAGTTTGGCCCCCCATGATCTTGATAAAAGCATGCCATACTTTGGGGGGGATGTCAGCCCACAACTATATCCATGGCTAGACTCTTAGCGGAAATTTGTGCCAGATTGACACACAGATCCTTGATTAGGCCTAGACACTTAACCCTACTGGAATCAAAAGAGTACAAGTCTTTGTAAGGCTTTGTGATTTCTAAGCCCAATATCTCCATCACAACTTTTGGCATGAGGTTGTGTGAGGCACTAGAGTCTAGCATAACATTATGAAGAATTTTATCATGTATGTTCAGACTGACATAGAAAGGTGGGATAGCTCCTTCTTGATATTTTTCCTCTACTTCAAGACCAAACAACAATTCTGGTTTATCATCAGTTAAGTTTAAAGTGTCAGTATGTCGGTATAATTTCCTATGTTTAATACTTTGAAAATCTGGGATCTATATACCTCTTTGGTTACCAACTCAGTGAGGGGTATGGTTATCTTGATTTTGGAAATCTCCCCCTCAAAACTGAAAGGTGTAGGTGTCTTTATTTCATTTACATCAATTTTATCAGCCATGAAATTTTCTACATTTTTAATTTTCTGATTCTGATTTGATGGTTTGGATAGCAGGATTTTTTCAGGGCCACTAGTTGAAGTACTAGGGCAGCTTGAATCTTTACTAGGTTGACTAGTCTTCGGCTTGTTTAGTTCAGTTTTCTTAGCCATAGTATTTTTGTTTTCTGTTGTCTTTTTAGGGATAGGTTTAGAGGTTTTTCTAACAACAGTGTTTGGCTGATTTTTTTTAGGAATATCTTAACTCTTTTTGCTCCTAAGTTCATACTGCCTATGGAATTCCATTATGTCATTCTTAAATCCTAATCTATAGTCTTCAGAATCTTCATATGATTTCTCATCTCATTTTGAAGAAAACATCCTTTGTTCTTCTTCAGTAAGGAATGTGTTATCCTCATCATCCGAACCTATGACATTTACATGGCCTTCTTCCAACTACTCAGGCTCTCTTTCTTCTTCATCTACATAGTTGTCTTGGAAAGGGGGTCTGATTTTTTGGTCACTCTCTCTTTTTCTGACTTGAGGAGGGTTTCTTCTAAAATTTTGATTTCTATTCCTGTTTTGAAGATTGGCTTGATTTTCCCTAGGAGGTGTTCTCTCATTCAAACTGATTTTTTCCATCATCCTCTCTATTTTCCTAACTATGGAGTCAAGTTTGGTGTCGGAAGAGGAGGGTGCAGGTGTTGTGTCATCTTTATAAGTCACCCTTTTTTCTAATCTCATCCTAGCCCTTTTCTCAATCAAATTAGCCTCTACATTCACAACCCCATTTTGCATGTCTTCTAGATTTAGGTAATCTCTCTCCCTTAGTTGATAGGCCATATCAACATCAAAGCCTTCAGGATATTTCAATAAGGCCAAGCCTTGTGGAGGTTTTATGTGAGGTGGGAGAGCATTGTAAACATTGTTAAACCTAGTGGAGTAGTCGTGAACACTTTCTCCTGGATTTCTTTTAATATTGTTATACTCGTACATAATTTGAAGGGGGTTCTTCTTGATTTCCCATTTGTTCACAAAGGTTTGGTAGAGAGTAGGGAGTTCATGTATGCTGTTGGGAGGTAGGTTTTTAAACCATTTTTTGGGTTCTCCCCCTAGGCTCTGAGAAAAAATTCTCATCTGCATGGTTTCTTCTTCTATCTCCATGTAGTCAAAAGAATCATTAATTATATCTACATGTTTTTGAGTAGTGATGGATTCAGTCCCTAAGAAGTGGGGGAATTTGGACTGATAGTCATTTGGCAAAGGTAATAGTGGTTGTTGTAGAGCCAGTGGAGCATACCAGGCTTCCATGATGGGAGGGAAAGGAAACAAAGGCTGATTTAAAAGGGGAGGATTTGTGAGAGGTGGAGGAGGTTGGAGTGAGGTGGTTTGAAAAGTGGTGGTATGGATGGGTGTAGCTGAGGTACTTGGACTGGAGGAATGATTCTGAGTAGATTTGAGATGAAAAGCGCTGAAGTGATGGAGAAGCTAAAAATCTGGTGGAGTGGAAGGAGAAGATTCTCTACTGGAGCTTTGTTACAAATCTATGGGCTCAAGGTCAGCTTGGTCAACCCTACTTTGTGACTTGGTCTTGAATAGGTCATTGGTATGGTGTAAGTCAAACTGAGGATCTTATGAATTTGTAAGGTGCTTTGGTGCAGAACTTGCTCTATGAATGATCCTAACAGTGGGTGAGTTTCTAGCTTTAGAAGTTTGCCAAAAAATATTTTCTGGGTCATGAACTATGGTAGGAGGATTTGGGTCCGGGTGTGATCTGGTACTGATCCTTCATGAAGCCAGATCTCTTTACTCACACAAGGTATAACCAGGCCTTGAAAATTGTTTTGGACTGATTTGACACAATCCTAGAACAACCTATGGGACTAGTGAGATGAAAAAAGGCCTACTGGAGGCTAGTGGAGTCGCCAGGTAGATTCTTTTTGAAATTTTGAAGATATGTATACAATGGTCCACCACAAAATTCTTGATAAAAATCAATCTAGGGAGTAATTTTGGGTTTTTTAGTTTCTTTATGCAGCCTTAAGATTAATGAGTATCCCCTAGCTGAGTCATCATCTTGCTAGGATGGTGAAGCAATTAGTTTCTACTCTTGGCTATGGGTTGGTTTTTAAGTCAAACTAGGGTGTATATGAGTATATAAGAGTTTGTTAGGCTACTATGAACTCAGTCCCACGGTGATCGCCATTATGTTAGCTCCCCGTAATTTTCTAGATTATTTGAAATAAAAATGGATAGGGGTAACATCAAACCAAGATTTGGAATCCAAGGACCTAGCCTTCCTAGATTCAGAGAGGGATCTCTCTAATAGATGCAAACATGTGAATTTTTTTGCTAATTAGGGTTGATTTTAGGCTAGATGTTAAGTGTAGGGTATTTTGATTGTTTTTGGTTGGGTATGATGCTCAGATAGATTTTAGATAGAAAACATGAAATATTGTTAATTCATTGGGCAATTGAGTCTAACAAGGTCATGATAAGTTCATAAATGGTGTTGAGAGAATTTGCAAGGCAATTTTAACTTGGTTGGTGGATCATTAAGGTTGTGAAAGGATCATGAGATGGACATTAAACTTGAGAACAACAAGATAATAAAGGGAAGAAACAAAATCCTTTATATACTTGTAAACTGAGGGAGTTAGAAGATATATAAGCATAGCAAGAGAATCAAAGGCATAAGAAAAACCTAATCCATTTGATTTCAGACTGAAAGTAGATAATCAACCAAGAGAACATTCAGATAAAACATAGAAAAGCAAAAAACTTATTTAATCTTTCATGGATTTTATCATCAAGAGCCGAAAAACATTTAAGATGCACAAGTAACTATAACCATAGAAGGAAAGAAAACCCTAACATCCATAGTTACAGCTATGAAGGTTCCTTGAAAAATTTTTAGCTAAGTAAAGGCAAAGAGCATGGTTAAGACAGACTTCTTTGACAAACTATAGGCAAAGATGCTTTAAAAGATGATTCCAAGAACAAAGTATTTCAGTGGTAACAATATTCAGGGCTAGCCATAAATCATACCTGATACTAACTGATCTAAATCACTCAAGAAATGGACAAGCCAAGAAATTCTTAGAGAGAAAGATATGAATTCCCTAACATATCTCAGCAGAAGAAAACATTAAGGCAGTGAAGGAAACAAACAGATCTAAGGTGCCATTAACAAACATATCTTAGTCTAATTTTTTTTTCCTACTGCAAAATAGATGGGTGGAAACATATGAGAAAATTAGAAAAAATTAATGAGAGAAAACTTCAATATCAACCATGCCTATGGATCCTGCAAACAGTTCTTCTCCATCGACAATCAAATCAGATCATGCATAAGCTCCAAGACATCAATTTCTCATCAAAGGTTTCAAGGGACTATGTATTGATTCAGAATAAGTTATCAAAATCCAACGAAATACATAAGACCCTCATGCTCTATTTATGGAGTAGCTGAGGAGGTGGAAACCCTAAGAGGCTTCTAGAAACCCTAATTTATCCATAAATGTCATAAATGTGCTTAATGACCATGCAAGGCCCAAGACACATAATAGATAAGGAAATAAATGAAAAACATCAAAACATAACTCCCTAATCAAATCAGGAGTGATTTGTCCAAGAAAATAATAAAAAACCAATTTGCCATTAATTTGTGTCTTTTGTTGACTTTTTGGCCAAAAGCTGTCTCTGTGCGTAGCACCATATCAGCAGAAAATGGGGTCTGTTGCAGCTGAGCTTTGGACCCCTTCCTGGCATTGTATTTGGCCCCATGATGGCTCGTTGGAAATATTGAAGAGTCTAATTTCTAGAAATACTTGAGTTTTAATGAATGGATGCCATTTACCTGCTCAAAAATCCAATCTCCCATGACTGCTCTGTGCGCAGTGCCAGGCCTAAGAAGGAGGCAGAAAGGTCAACTTTGAGGTGTTTTTTGACCTTTTGAGGGGGAAAAAATGCTCCAATTGACTTGAAATTTTGTGGGTAGACTGTTGGTGACATGAAAAACCCAAAAATGTAAAATTTAGTAGCTGAGGATGCACCAGAAAAGAGTGTAGCACCTAGGGTGTTGCGCTCCTAGAGGCCAAAATTTGGAAAAAACAAAAAAAAATTGGATTTTCTTCAAAATTGGTGTGTAGACCCCTCAAGGGGTTTTAGACACCTGCTGAGAAGCATCAGCCAAGATCGCGAGGCTGTCATGAACTTTGGGCTTTTTTAGCTCTTCTAGCTCTATGAGGGCTTACTTCAATTTGGCATTAGCAAGCATGCTCTTCCTTGCATAGTGTTTGACCATTTTCTTCTGCAAGGAAAGGCCCCTCTTCACCTCTTTGAAATGCTTGTGTTATTTCTTGTAGTAGTAAATAATGTTTTGTGCCCTTTCAAAGTCCTTTTCCCATTCTTGAAGCTGGGCATCTTTCTCTAAGAGGAGCAACATAGTACTCATCTCTTGGTCCTCATTATCACTGTCTAGATCAACAAAGAGAGGCCCTTGAGAAGCCTTTTTTATCCTTTTGCTCCTCCTAACTAGTGTCTTTTGTTCGACACTCTTCATTTTTTCTTTGCCTTTGTCCAATGCTTTGGTATTTTGTGAGGAGATGGCGCTTTGCCTTTTAGAGGTAGCAAACACATCTCTTTTCCCTCTGTGATAAGTGAATGAGAGAGGGGAAATAATGGGAGTCTCAAAGGCAGTGTTGTCATCATTTTGTCCTTCAATATGCTCTACATTTTATGTACCTTCCTCACTCTAATTCTCTTTGTCTTCTATGGACTGATTTTTGTCAAGATAGTCATGACAGCTCTCATGACTGTCATGACTCTTTCCTGGACTGTTTTGGGCACTTAGATAGCTGTTTTCCTCATCTGGCTATTCTCCCTCTTCATTGTCTTCTTCTTCACTGTTTTCCTCTTCCTCATCACTGTTATCCTCTTCCTCATCATCATGTTCACTGCTTTCATCCTTTTGGCTACTTTCACTGATGTTATCTTTGTGGCTGCCATTACTAGTTTCATCTTTGTTTTCTCCTTCATCATCTTGCTGCTCTTGGCCACCTTCCTCTCCTTCATTTTCTTCTTCATCTACATCATATTCTTCTTCAATGCTTTCCTCATGATCATCACTGCTTTCTTCATGATCATGGTTTCTTTCTTTAGGGCCACCACTGCTTTCTTCATGGCTATTATTATCAGTCTCAGTTTCCTCTTGACTGTTGCCACCCATTTGTTCTTCACTAGGGCTACTCTTAGCCCCTTCACTTGGAAAATTATGGGAAGAAACCAGAAGTGAAACTCTTTGTGGAGAAGGTATATGGGAAGATGATGGATGAGTGGAGGTAGATGGCTGTGAAGTGGAAGGCAAGCTCTACTGGATGAAGGCCGGGGGATCAGAAAACACATCATGTGAGATAAAGGTTTCCCATGAAATTCCTTGCTGCTCTAGCTGATAGAGGACAATCATCTTAATCAGAGAGTGGTGAAAAAGGATTGACATTTGGTGGTCATAACTTTTCCTCTTGAAAGCGGAGGCCATTTTATAAATACTCCGAAAAAAGGTAATAAGGTAGGTTCATCATCTTGACTTTGGAAAAATGCATCAAAAACCTGATATGATATGAGTAGAGCCGGGAGTATCTTCCCTCACATGTGAAAAAAATAATAATATGCCTCATTAATTCTGCATAACTCTCTAGAAAATGAGAAAAAGGAAAAATAGCCTTACAATTTTTCTGATAGATGGGTTTCAAATAAGGCCCATAATAACCCAAATCCAACTTCTTTTGTTTGAACCAAAACTCACCAATGTCTGGCATACCTGTTGCCTTGGAAATTATTTCAGATGAAAGCTCAAATTAGACCCATGCTAGATTAACTTAGTGGTTTTGTAGGCTACAGGAAGATAATCTAGTCAAGTCTGGATGACTGTTGACTTGCTTGACCTTCTCACAAAATTTGTAGCACCCTACATCTTGGAAGCATGAAAGGTTCATAGGAGAGGAAGTGATTGGAGTGGTGTCTAGGGGCTCAAATATTTTATCTTTTCCTCCATGATGTTTTGGCTTGGTGGGAGTGTGACTCTCACCACCACTGGTGTGATTGCCTCTTTCTGACATGATGGCTGGTCCAAAACAACAGTAGAAACCTTGGGCCTTTCTTGAGGTTTTTTTTTTGGAGTAAAACAAGTGGTGTAGGTCAACTCTTTGTAAAATTAAAGCTAAGGTGAAAACAAATTTCAAATCTTTCACTTGGTGGTGGAGGTCAGCCTTCTGGTTACTCATCCCACTCTTTGCACTCAAAACCAAATTTTCTTACAAACCCTAGCTCAAAGACATCAAAGTTGATTTTTGCATAGTCTAGGGTTTGGTCAAATTTTGACTATGGATGACCTCTTTGATTTTAGGTAAATAATGCTTGGAGGGAGGAAAAGGGTTTTTCCAACCTTGTATTTAGCTTGGAGAAGTTTAGAGGCCGAAAATTTTATTTTTGAAGGTCTTTGGCAAAATTTGGAGAATGTTGCCAGGAGCGCGGCGTTGGGCCAGTCAGGCTATCAGAGCGCAGTGCCGGGTGAAATGGGCAGTCTCTCGGGCACCCATTGATTTTTTTGGGCCTGAGCGTAGCGCCCACCCAGGTGCGTAGCGCTGATCTGTGAGCACATACCGCAGTGTAATTTTACACTGCCCGGATCGCCTCTGTGCGTAGTGCCAAAGGCTAGGGGCGTAGTGCCAGCTTCTGCGTGTAGCGCCGGTAAACACTCACATTTTTTCCCGAAAAACACTGCAAATCTCCTCCAATGGTTTCTCCTTTCTTGCAAAGTGGAAAATGGTGTAGGGGGGAAATTAGAAAGGGCGCTTTATAGCCTTTTTGAAAATAAATTAAAATGGCAAACCCACTTTTTTAAAGTTCATGTTTTCCTCTATTCTTGCATGTGTCTTTTTACTGACATTTCACTGTGTGGAACACTTTTTGGCATAGTTTTTGCAAAAATTTTACTCATGCTTTTATCATCTTTTTGCAGGACAATCCTTTGACAAGGATGCCCTTGTTGGGGGTCTTCAACCAAGATGTAAATCACGAGCAAAATGCTTCTTAAGCCATTTCTGTAAATGAATTATGTCCCATTTTGATTTTAGGTAAAAACTTTGTTTTTTGCCTCTTTGGTGAGATAAGACTCTTCATACTGATACTCTTTATCCCTTTCCTTCAGTGTAGATGACCTAATGCTATCCTTGGAAGTAACCTTTGGGAGGTGACTTCTACCTTTGTGGTGTTTGTGGTGATTTTCTTGTTTATCACCATTGTTTTGTGACTAATAAAAACACCCCTTTTCTCCTTAAACACAGGCCCTTTGATGATCAGTATTTTTACTGATTTACCATAAACTCATGGTGTTTCTGTTTGTCTTAAGTTTACTGTGTCTTTTATCAAAAATGGCTTTATGAACTCTTTCAAATGTACTTCCTTTTTTTCTATCTCTGCTTCAGATTACTCTTCAAGGTATTTTTGTAGAAAGGTTTGGAGGTGATAGTTTATCCTTTGTATGTTTAGGTGCTGAAACAAGAGGCTACTTTTGGAGGTCCCTTTGACATCCCCTCTGCTATTTATGAAGGAGACGTTTTGTTCCATTACCTTTCCTTTTTGCTAACCTGATGTCCTTTTGACCACTCTTGCAGAGATGTGAGAAAATATCAACTGTCTCCTTGCAAGATTCATGTCTTTAGGCATAAAAAGTTCCTTGAGTGATCTCTTTGGTGAATCTAGGACAAAGTGACTTGTCCCCTTCTTTTGAATGTATTCCCTTTATATAGAAGAAGAAACAGAATTTGTAGGGCACCAAATCTATCCTATGACTTTGTGAAACCCTAGGTGATCTAGTGGAGGCCTTCTTGGAATTGGTTTTTGGGTTGGGATCTAGACTTAGGGTTTACAAGTGTAAGACATGATCCATGCCAAGATTTTTGTATTTGTGGGCCTAAGATGCAACACACATACTTGACTATCTAAAGGCTCTGCAGAGACACTTAGTTTTTTAGAGTTGCTAAAGGAGGCAAAACAAAGTTGCTCTGTTTGGCAGGCTTAGGTGGTGGTGGGGAATTGTGTAGGTAAGCAAAAAAAAAGGTTTTGAGCCAAGGAGACAAGTTAGGTTTAAAAATGAATGGCTTGAGCCCTTGATGGGTCTTCCGGGAGTAGTGGGCTAGTCATGACTATATAGGATGAGAAAATAGTGAAAATTTTATCTTGAGGATAATGAAGGCAGTGAGATTTCTAGAACTCACAATGTTCTATAAACTTTGTTTCTAGAAATATTGGGGTAATCATTTAGTCATCACCAAAGAAAAAAATTATTGATGACTAACATTACGAAGAAATATTTGTCAGAGAGGTACTACGACAACAAGGCGAAAGAATTTTATAAGCTAAATATGGGATCAATGATAGATGAGTACACGACAAAGTTCCTGGAGCTACTGAGGTATGTAACATATATTGAGGATGAGAATAATAAATTCCATCAATTTTTTTCAGTGGTTTTCCATTACCATTTAGAGATCAAATTGAGTATGATAAGCCTCGGTCACTTGAGGAAGTCATTGCGAAGCTGACGCACTGTTATGAATAGTCAAAGTGAAAAAATGAGTCTCAACAAGGATGGAAAGAGAAGGACAAAGGTAAATGGTAGCCTAAGAGAGAAAGGCCTCAAAGTGCAGATGAGAAAGAAAATGTGGCACCGCAAAATAAGTTTAATGCAGTTGTACAGGGACAGAGGCCATAATTGTAGCGTAGATCACAACAACAACATGGAGGTAATGGTATGGTACAATTGGAGTGTTGGAAATGTGGTGAGGAGCATCTTAAGAGATATTTCCCATAGAATCAGGGTGGTAGGCCTAAGATATACAGTGCATAGAAGACATAGGCTGTTGGGTATATTGGGAAGGGCATTCCTCGCATTTATGCAGTAGTGGACAACAACCTGGAAGATCATTGGGCTTTTATCATTGATATGGATGGTAAGCTTTGTGATCAAGTTATTTATATTTTGATTGAACCTGGATCTAATTATAGCTATGTTAGTCCTGACTTGGTGAATAAGTGTGGTTTGAATAAGGAAATGCATGCAGAATCTTGGTTAGTGTAGTTGGACACGAGTACGAAGAAAAGAGTTCACCATTGGGTAAGAGCTTGTGCATTTGAGTTAAATTGTATGCCTACAACATCACACTTGAACATATTTCCATTTGGTTCTTGAAATATGCTATTGGGTATGGATTGGTTATATCTTCACAGGACCAAGGTAGATTGCTATGATAAATTTATTAAATGATTGGATGAAAATGGGGAACCAAGATTCCTACAAGGAAACAAGAAATCCACATCAGTTAGGATGGTGAAAACCATGCAGGCCAAGCACAATAGAAGGAAAGGGTCTGTGCTATATGTAGTTCATATCTCTAGTGACAAAGTTAAGGAAGTTGAGGATGCATATGTGTTGAATAGGTATCCAGTATTGCAGCAGTTTCAGGATGTGTTTTCAGCAGAGATTTCAGAGTTTCCACCGCATAGGGAAGTAGAATTTTCTATTGAGTTGGTACTAGGGGCATCTCCAACATCAAAATAACCTTACATGATGAGTAAAATAGAGCTATTAGAGCTAAAATTGAACTTGAAGTAAATGTTGGACAAGGGGTACATTAGACCAAGTGTATTTCCATGGGGTCCACCAGTGTTGTTCGTAAAGAAGAAGGGTGACACTCTTACATTATGCATTGACTACAGGCAGCTGAACAAAGTGACCACCAAGAATAGGTACCCACTGCTGAGGATCGATGATTTATTTTACCAGCTAAAGGGAGAAACAATGTTCTCTAAGATCAATTTGAGATCGGGATATCATCAGGTACACATCAAAGAGTAGGACATCTACAAGAACACATTCAAGAACAGGTATGGGCATTATGATTTTGTTGTAGTTCCATTTAGTTTAAATAATGCCCCAGCTACATTTATTTGTTTGATGAACATTGTTTTGTGTCCTTATTTGGACAAGTTTTTTATTGTGTTTATTGATGAAATATTGGTGTATTCTAAAAATGAGGAAGAGCATGTTGAACATTTGGCAGCAATGTTGTGGTTATTGAGAGAGCATAAGTTGTATCCCAAACTCAAGAAATGTAGCTACTTCTAGACTGAGGTACACTACTTGGGACATGTTGTCTCTAAGGAAGGCATTTCAGTAGACCGAGAGAACATAAGGGCCATCATGGAGTGGGTAGATCCTAAGAATGTGGATGAGGTGAGCTCTTTCACAGGATTGGTCAGTTACTATAGAAGGTTCATCAGGAACTTCTCATATAATTCTTATCTTATCACATCATTGCAGAGGAAAGGTAAGAAGTTTGATTGGACAGAGGTTTGTGAGGCTAGTTTTGAGTAGCTTAAGCAGTTGTTAACACATGCTCCAGTGTTAAATATTGCAGATCCAGACAAGGAGATTGTAGTATGTACAAATGATTGCAAGAGAGGACTTGGTGGGGTCCTTATGGAGGATGGAAAGGTGGTATGCTATGATTCTTGGAAGCTAAATTAACATGAGAAGAACTACCCAACACATGACCTTGAGCTAGCAGTGATCATGCATGCACTGAAGAAGTGGAGGCACTACCTTCTTGGAAGGTGGTTTGTATTGATGAGTGATCACATTCGGTTGAGGTGCTTGTTTAACCAACCATGTTTGAATGTCAGACATGCTAGATGGTTGGGAACGATCATCGAGTTTCACTTAGAAATAAGGAACATCAAGGGAAAGGAGAACAGGGTCGCAGATTCTCTTAACAGGCAAGTACAGGTAAATCACGTAGTAGCGATGAGCTCCTATGGGACAGACTTACAGGATAGGATCTTGCAGGCCAGTCAATAGGATCACAGGTTTATGGAGATTGTGTACAGATTGTAGCAGAGTATAGTTACATGTACAATTTTTGGTACACATATAGCTACAAGTGTTGGTACCAATACAACTACAAGTGTTGGTACATTTACAGGTACAGGTGTTGGTACATGTACATGTATAGGTGTTTGTACAGTTATAAATAAATGTGTACAGGATTTATATTAGCATCTCATGATAGATGGATTGGTTAGATTTAGAGATGAGATATATGTACTGGAAAAAAGTGAGATCAAGAAGGTGATATTGAGGGAGTTCCATGCGAAACCATATTCAGGTCACCTAGGCTACCAGAAGACTTTGACAACAGTGAAGAGATTTTTTAGCCAGATGTTTGGATTTTCAAATGGTTAAGGCAGAGTGTAAACATCCAGGTGGATTGCTACAGCCGATTGTGATACCAAAGGGGAAATAGGAGGTAATTTTCATGGAATTCATCACAGTTTTTCCTAAGACAGTTAGACAACATCATTCCATCATGGTTGTGGTGGAGAGGTTGACCAAGGTTACACATTTTATACTGGTGAATACTACAAACTCAACTAGTGATGTAGCACAAGTTTTTGTCATATGCATAGTGAGGTTGCAAGGTGTTCCAAAGAAGATTTTCTCCGACAGGGATGCAAAGTTCACTTCTAAGTTTTGGAAGGATTTGTTTGTAGATTTGGGTACTGAGTTTTCCTTTAGCACATATTTTCATCCACAAAAAAATGGAAATACTGATAGGGTCAACAAGATACTAGAGGATATGTTGAGGATGTATGTGATGTCCCAACATCGCAAGTTGGAAGAATATCTTCTGCTAGGAGATTTCACCTACAATAATGGGTACCAGGCATCATTGAATATGAGTCCATTTGAGGCTATGTATGGGCAGAGTTGTAACACTCCTATCGATTGGAGTGATCAGGTTAACATTGTATTGATTGGACTAGAGATGTTGGCAGAAATGGAAGAAGAAATGCAGGTGATCTGTAATATTCCTAAATTAGCACACAACTAATTTGTAATGTTCCAAACTGGAAATCGGAAGCTTTTACACCACTAAAGAACTCCTTTGTCGGAAATATGAACAAGGCTATGTCAGAGATGGACTAAGAGGGATTTTACCAGTTATGTCACCTCTAAAGAGAGGATGAGAAGCGGAGGCTATCTAGCCCTTTCTCAGGCTCTGCCTATAGCTATGCAAATATTTCTTCCTCAGGAATATCTACTCAATAGGATGAGCTACAACAACACCTGAACTTTAACAAGCAGCAGCAGCAATGAAATATATTTACTCATGAAATGTGAGAAGAGTGAAAAACTGATATATAATCTATAGCAGCAAATGATATACAATATCCTTGAGTAAAAGACCTCTCAAGGTAGCCTTAATCAAGAGTGTACATGTAAACTCAAGACTACACTGATAAATATTACTGCCCTAGCCATGACTGCACAATTACATGAGGAGACTGCAACATATAATATGAAAATGTGATGATACATCAATATCAGCTCAAGAAATGAGGGGGAGAAAGCTCTCAACCCCTGAAAATAACTAACCAACAATCCTTAGAAGTATTGGCTGCAATACATATACAAATGATAAAATACAAAAAATGACAGAGTTGCAGTGTAGTTGCTGCAACTCAATAATAATACATGAATGGAAAAGGGAAAGAATGCTACAAACAATATAGAAACCTCCTCCAATGATATTCTAAGTGAAAGGCTTCCCCTATCACTGAATATTACACTCTCTAATCCCCAAGGTGAATCCTCTTGCAATTACCCTCTGAAAATAACACTGTAAGAGGGAGAGACTGCGTTGGGACTGAGATGAAACACTTGGCCCAATGCCAAAATCTGCAATAGAGCTCCGGAAATATTTTTTTCTGATCTCCAAGAGAAAGAGAAGGCTCCTCCTCTATAAAACAAGCTCCAGAAATGGGTGATGGTAATCCTCACTGCAACCCCCAGCAACTCCAACATTCTCTTGCTACAAGAATAACACTGTAGCTGTAGATGATCACTTTGGCCTCAAGCCTGGATGTGAGGAAGATGAATAACAACTCCTCCAAGGCCTCCCAAGGAAGAGAAGGAGACTCCTAAACATGAATCCCTCTTGTGCTGAGCAGGACAAGCTATCTTAGTTGAGCAACTGAAGAGAGCCTCCAAATCAAATTCTAAAAACATAATGAAAAATGGCTCTCCTTCACCTTTTTATGCAAGGAATGCTTCCTTTCCATGGACCCCACCCATTAGGGTTTCTCTCATCCTCTAATTTCCCTCCTTTCCAAACTGCGCAGTCTTCTTGAGCAAGCTTCTCCTCTTAGCCACGTTGTTGACTTGGTCAACCATGGTCTAGTTTACTTGCTTTTGGCCCTTTTCACACTAGGGACTGCCAGATTTAGCCACTTAAGTGACTTTTTGCACCTTAGGAGAGTTTATTTTGCTGCTACATGGGCTCCTTTACCCATTTTATTTATTTTATTAAAATAAAAGAAAAATTAATGTTCCAATTGACATAGTGAAAAATTTGGAACATTACAGTCCTCCCCTCCCAAAGATTGCTTGTCCTCAAGCAAGTGCAAGGGTGGAACTGAAAAATATCCTCCACTCAAGGCATGGAGTCTAAAATATCCTCATGTAGATCCTTCATTCCCCAAGCAATCAACCAAGCAAAATGAGTTACTCTCCAACTGAGCAACTCCTAAAAATCATCCTCCACCTTGGTCTCTCGTAGAATAGGTGGGCTGAAATGCTTAACATGGTAAGCTTCATAGCCTACCCCATGCTATCCTCTTCTACACTTATGATAAGTGTGGAGTGAAAGCTGAACTTGGGCTGCAATAGTGTTGCCTTCAAGAGGCAAGATGAAGTCTATATCCCGAAGGATCTCTCCTCCAACACTGCAAATTAAGATGGCCCAAATCATCTCATATGTGATGAGTTGGAATTCATCATCATATGGCATCCAAAAAATCATATGTTTCACCTCATGGAAAAAAAAATGGCTGAACATGGTGACCATATCATCTCCCATACTCCCCTTGGAGCATGTGCTGCAAAAAGAATGGAGGTCTTCTCTCCCAAAGGGCACATCCACCCAATGAGTCTCTCCCTCCTCATGATACATAAGGGGCTTCTGCTGATATATGGCTGAAACATATGGTATTCAAGAGATACCCAAGCCACCCCATCAAACATGTAAACCATGAAATGCCTCCTCCAAAAATTGAGACTCTCTAGATAGCTCCTCCCACATGAAGGAAAGAGGTGAAGCTTGGAAGTCATGGACTGCCCATTGTTTCCCCTAAAACATACACCATGCAAAGTGAGGAGAATCATACTCCCAATGGGCATTTTCAATTCATTTCCCCCCTTTAGAATAGTGCTTCCTCTGAATAGTGTTCCACTAGAAAAATATGGAAGCATAAACTTATGAGATCAAAGAGGTGAAATATAGTTCCATGCATGGAACCAGCGCAGGGCATCATTGGCCTGCCTCAATATATGATGCAAAAAGTGTCCTTTCATCAACTTATTTGCTGCCACATTCATTTTTCTAGATGTGATCATGAAAACAAAATTTGGTGCCAATGGTGCACACCAAAACCCATGTGGCTTTCCCCCACAATCCACTACTAAAATAGCCATCATATTAGCTGCAATGAACCATAAGTACAACAAAACAAAATTTGAAAGAAAGAAATATCCGTCTTGATACGATATGCTACTCATAATGATAAGAGAGGGCAAAGCATGAAACAAATAGTTACCTCCCTTATCATGTACTTTGGCCTTTGAGCTGAAATGGCTCAAGTGAAAACTCTCCCTCACTGCAACAAAGTAGGGAAGTGGTTGTGCCAACCATCTCATCATCTCTTGGGCTATGCATCTAGCCATATGCTGATATACATTCATTAGGATGCTCTCCCAAGTGGACTCCTCCATCAGTGAATAATATGCATAAGAATGCATGGAAGAAGAATCCATAATTGTTGCATGTAGGTGTCTCCTCTTATTCTTGTGAGCCCAAGCTAAGAAGATCAAAACATAGCAAGGGATGTTGCCATCCATTACTTCCTCATCCTCATATCTTACATGCCTCCAAGATACATCACTTGTGAATTGGTTTGAAGGACACTCCAACAAGTAATTCAAGCTCTCAAGTGACATCACTGCTGGCCTTTGGAGTAGGGCCACTGTCATCTCAAAGCTCCCCTCTTTGACATGAATCTTGCCAAAGAATCCTCCCATCATTTTTCTACAAATGTAGAGCCCCTCCCATGAAAAAGGTGTTTCTTGGGCATCCAAGATCAAAGAGCAATCCCCTTGCACTATGCTAGTGCCTCCTCTTGCTCCCGCAACAGCCATATAGAACCTGCGCAACAAAATTGTTTGTTGCCTCCTCATACTTCCACCACTCCAAATATGAAATGGGAACATGATGAATGGTAATAATAATTCCATCCCATGATAATGCACCCATGCTCCTTTTTGTTTCATGGTGTAATTATCCTGCCATCTCCTCTT
The DNA here is from genome assembly GCA_034641835.2 of Pinus albicaulis. Lineage (NCBI taxonomy): Eukaryota > Viridiplantae > Streptophyta > Pinopsida > Pinales > Pinaceae > Pinus > Pinus albicaulis. The sequence continues at coordinate 661,582,389 of CM076569.1, read as the reverse complement.
CCCTTTCAAACCCCGTGAAAAGGAATAGGTCACATGTTGGCCAAACTCCCTCAAGAGAAACCAACGCAACATGGCTTCTTGTTGCCCTTTATCATAGATCTGCAAGAGGCTCACCATCCTCTTGCCTCCCATCCACATCCACTCAGCTCCTAGTGGATGCTTCCCACCATTCTACAACTTGGCACCTCCCCAACAAGAGCTGCCATCATCCCAAAACAAATTATCACCTTTGCATTTCATGGGACATTGAAATGCAATCCTCTCTATGGTCCATTTCTCAAACCCCATTCTCCTGTGTGGTGCATGAATCATCAATGGAGTATGAGAATGATGGCACAACGCAGTGACAATATTTTTCTCAAGACAACCAACTTGCAATGGTATGCAACTCCTCATAGAAGGTACTGAATCAGAAAATTTAAACTTGTGCATACCTCTATGAAGTTTTGGGGAGTATAATGTAGCTGCAAGTGTCTCTTCCCAAAATGTGTTGGCTGCCCCAACTGCTGAAGATGGAGGCTGCTCCTCCATGAATGTGACAGCGCTGGCATGTGCCCTTTCTTCTGGTGGTGAGGTTTCCTTCTTCCTTTGGCCAAATCTTCTGATCAATGTCTGAGAAAAATCAGCAAGAGTAGAAACCCTTGCATGTCTCCCATGGCTGGAGCACCAAGCATTTGCTTCTCCCTCAAGTTATAGCGCTGCAATTTCTATAGCCTCTCTATCTACTACAGGATGTAGCAGGAAGAAAGCCTCTAGCTTCTTCACCCAAGCCTCCACTGCACATGTGGGTGACCCATCAAAAGTAGACAATAGGAATCTATTGCCTTTCATCCTACCATGACTGTGGGGTCTTCTTTCCTCTTTCTGCTGAAAAAAGTTTGAAAAAGATAGAGTCTCTTGGAAGACTCTAGGGTTTGCTCCATATTCAGCAAGATACTCACTTATAATTTCAAATTCCAAGTGTTCTTCATGCTTCTGCTCTGCTTTTCTGTGAGAATAGGAAGTGCATGGTCCTTCCTCTTCTCCTTTCTCTGTCTCCTCAACCTCCTCGGAGAGGTTCTTGATGGATCTAAACACTTATGAGATCAATCTCATCCTTTGCATCATCTTGAACTCTTCTTCTCTGAAATTAGAACTTCTCAGGCTGAGCCAAGTTCAAAGCTCTGATACCACTGTAATGTTCCGAAATGGAAATCAATAGCTTTTACACCACTGAAGAAATCCTTTTTCGGAAATATGAACAAGGCTATGTCAGAGATGGAATGAGAGGGATTTTACCAGTTATTTCACCTCTAAAGAGAGGATGAGAAGCGGAGGCTATCTGGCCCTTTCTCAGGCTCTGCCTATAGCTATGCAAATATTTCTTCATTAGGAAGATCTGCTCAACATGATGAGCTACAGCAACATCTAAACTTTAACAAGTAGCAGCAACAATGAAATATATTTACTCATGAAATGTGAGAAGAGTGCAAAACTGATATATAATCTGTAGCAGCAAATGATATACAAGATCCTTGAGGAAAAGACCTCTCAAGGTAGCCTTAATCAAGAGTGTACATGTAAACTCAAGACTACAATGCTACATATTGCTGCCCTAGCCATGACTGCGTAGTTACATGAGGATACTGCAACATATAATATGAAAATTTGATGATACATCAATATCAACTCAAGAAATGAGGGGGAGCAAGCTATCAACCCCTGAAAATAACTAACCAACAATCCTTAGAATTATTGGCTGCAATACATATACAAATGATAAAATACAAAAAATGACGGAGTTGCAGTGTAGCTGCTACAACTCAATAATAATACATGAATGGAGAAGGGAAATAATACTACAAACAATATAGCAAGCTTCTCCAATGATCTTATAAGTGAAAGGCTGCCCCTATCACTGAAGATTACACTCTCTATTCCCCAAGGTGAATCCTCCTGTAATTAACCTCTGAAAATAACGTTGTAAGAGGGAGAGACTGCGTTGGGATTGAGATGAAACACTTGGCCCAATGCCAAAATCTGCAATAGAGCTCCGGAAATCTCCTTTTCTGATCTCCTAGAGAAAGAGAGGGCTCCTCCTCTACAAAACAAGCTCCAGAAATGGGTGATGGTGATCCTCACTGCAACCCCCAGCAACTCCAACATTCTCCTGCTGCAAGAATAACGCTGTAGCTGTAGATTGATCACTTTGGCCTCAAGCCTGGATGTGAGGAAGATGAAGAAAAACTCCTCCAAGGCCTCCCAAGGAAGAGAAGGAGACTCCTAAACAGGAATCTCTCTTGTGTTGAGCAACACAAGCTATCTCAGTTGAGCAACTGAAGAGAGCTTCCAAATCGAATTCTCAAACATAATGAACAATGGCTCTCCTTCACCTTTTTATGCAAGGAATGATTCCTTTCCATGGAACCCACCAATTAGGGTTTATCTCATCCTCTAATTTTCCTCCTTTCCAAATTGCGCAGTCTTCTTGAGCAAGCTTCTCCTCTTAGCCACATTGTTGACTTGGTCAACCATGGTCTAGTTTACTTGCATTTGGCCCTTTTCACACTAGGGACTGCCAAATTTAGCCACTTAAGTGACTCTTTGCACCTTAGGAGAGTTTCTTTTGCTGCTACATGGGCTCCTTTACCCATTTTATTTCTTTTATTAAAATAAAAGAAAAATTAATGTTCCAATTAACATAGTGAAAATTTTGTTACATTACATAATTGGAATATTAAAGTTTTGATTTTGCTCTTAGATAGAGGAATAAAAGGGTATGGAGACCCATAAATCTCCTTAGTAGGAATAAAAAACACTCCTAGTGTGAATGGAGGTCATCTAAAAGTTGGATTGAAGACCCTTAGGTGTGAAAAGGGGCTGGAGCATGAAGACTGGGTCAACTTTGACCAAATCAAACAACTTTTTTATAGAGGAGTGGCGTTCATGGTGGGACAACGCAATTTTGGAGGGAGATTGATTGCATGGAGGTAGTGACCTAATTGAGTCGGGCCAAGGGTGAGGAAGCTCATAACTTATATAAGGAAGAGGATGGAAGCCATATGGGGTTATGTTTTTTATTATTATTTTGATGTCTGTTTAGACTTGTTGCTCTCTTCAGTTGTTTAGCTAATATTGTAGTGTTGTTTAACACAGGGTGTTCCCGACCGGGAATCCCACCTATTTCCTTAAGAGGAATCTTGGGAGAGTATTGCACTACCTTTTCCACTATCCGGCATCAGGCCAAGCTACATATTTGTTGTACAATGCAGTTTCTGTAGAGTATTGTGTTGTGTTGCAGGGTGCAGCAGTGGAGAGTTGATTTGGGTCACTTCCTTGATTGATTTCAGTGAGAGGAAAGTTTCCTTCCATTGAGAGACTAGAAAAGAGAACCATAGAGCTTTATTTCATCATCCAACATCAGGATAAGGTACTGCTATCAATTACAATGTATTTTTCTAAAGGGACTGCGTTATTTCAATGTGTAGTTGCAGTGAAGGGTTTGGAGCCCTAGTTGGGGGAGATAAATTTTCAGTAAGGGGATCAACCTCTCATTTGGAGAATCAATAGAAGGAGTTTTCATAAATTTCCATATCATATCAGCAACCTCCTATCACCTATCCAGTTGTAGAGATTATTCAGCCCTAGGGCCATAATTGTATTTCTGCATTTTTTTTGTGCATTTAAGCAAACCTTATCTGGGTTGTCTTGGAAATTTGTTTGGGAGCATAGATCTCTATCCCCAACACATTTTGAGCTATATAATAGCATATATACATTTTTATATCATTTTTGTAGCATTTTATGCCCTAAAATTGCGTTTTCATGGCTCATGGTACTTGTATGGAAATATTTTTACATGTAGTGACATATTTTCTTAGAGGAGGCTTGTTTTGTATTGCTTGAGTGACTAGATCCTCAAGATCTTGTGCCTATTATTTTCTGATATGTTTAATAAGATGGTTGTACATTTGTCTCATATCACAGTTTGTTGATTTATTCACTACTCTTTCCATTATTGTGTTCATATATTTCTACATTCCCATTTGGGAATATTATAGTGGTTTTAGAGCATAATCTTGGCTTAGCCTGTGGATCTCAGCCATTATGCTATCAGGAGAATAAGAAGAAGGAGAAAGAGATTAGAATGATGGGAAGAATGAGTTTAATATCATCTCTTTTTAGATCTAAGAGGGATCTCATCAAGGAGGTCAAGCAAAGAAAAGTGGAGAAAAACAATGAAACCACACTAGGGTTTCAAGATGAGGAATGTCCATGTACTTCCTATCAGCAAAAGGAAGATCCGATATTTCATAGAGCTCCAAAGAGACATACTATTCCATTTTAATTTGAAGAAGAAGACAAGAGGCATGGAGATGGAGGACACTTAGATCATGAAATCCTAAGTCATTATATTGCAGAATACAAATCTCAAACAAGGGATTTCAAGGAGAATCTAACTCTCCCAGAGTTCATTCAGCTCAAAGAAGAAAGAAGATCTTGCAACAATAGATTTTTATTATCTACATTTGATGGGTCATCTACATGCACAACAAGAGCTCGGGGAATGGAGTTGGATGAATTATTCCTACTACATCCAGTGGTAGAAAGAGAATTTGTTGAGATTTCAGCGTTGCACCTTGAGGGTGAAGCAAACATTTGGTGGTTCAACCATTTGAGTCATGCAAGAGTGATTGCATATGTATATTTTACTTAAATTTTGATCAATAGGTTTGACAAGAAGAAATCAGAGGATAAAATTTCACCACCACTTACTGCAAGATCACTTGCATCAGGAGGAAGAACACTTTCACCCTTTCAAAGTGGTCTTGAACTCTTGGCATCTAGAGTCCCATGCACCATCCTGGAGATGCACGAGGAGGAGGAGACTTATACCAGTGCTGATGCAGCCATAGAGGAGAAGCCATCATCATCATCAGTAGTTAAGGGAGTCATCACACCAGAGGAAGGAACCCTTGTGGTAGTACAAGATGTTCCCAAGCTTTACCAAGGTATGCACATATTTCCATTTCCTATTTCAGCACATCATATGGAGGACTATGGAAGCATACCATCAGGGAAAATGTATGACCTAGGGTCAAAGCACATTGCTGATTTGGAGCAGAAAACTATCATTGTGCTGAGGAGCCTTGAAATGTTCAAGGAGGAGATATACATTCATCCTAGTTATTTATTGTGGAGCTGCACACAACTCTTGGGGTTGGAGTGTAGATTTTTGGAGGATAGGATGAGCATTGTCCTAATAAATCCAATGCAAAACTATACGTTCAGCATTGTGCATGATCATGAGACGGCAGATGCACCATCATGGGGATCAACAATACTGCCATTGAGCAACAGTTATGAGTTGGGGGCCCAACTATTATTGGGGCATTCTGATGACCATTATACTTGTGTGACATTAGATAGGCAGATGATTTATGGAGGACATTTTATGATGGATACTTGTTGATGAGCACTTCACATCTTAATGAGAAGTTTTTTCCTACATCTTATTTGGATCCTTATGGGGTCAACTTGGTCATTGATGAGTGGTATTCATTTGGAGACCACTCCATGAAATGCAAAGATATAAATATTATTTGGGAGGATGGTATTCTCTAGTGGAAGGATGCCAATTTTGAGCATGATGATAGACACTCACCATTTTTTGGATGGGTGATGTTGATGAGAAAGAGGTTGGAAAGCCACTTGCAGGTCTATGACACAGGGCAATAAGAGGCAAGGCTGCGTTGGCTACTCTTGAAAGAGTTTTGACATCATGTAGCATATCCTATCCCAAAGGGTGTGCTAATGGTTGGGACTTGGCATGGAACTTGCATCATATGGCAACAAGGAGTTTGGGTGTATTGGGGTGGTGTGATATCTTTCATATCAACTATCATTTTGTTGCTCCATAGTTTATATGGTGATGGTGTGGGGAGGCAACAAGAGTTTTTTTTTTTCTTTGGAAGCTCTTGGGAGAGTATGGGCTGATTTTCTCCCATACTTTGCATGATGTTGCAGGAATAGGTTATCACACTATCATGGTGCAAAGGGGCTACTCCTTAGTCTTGGAGGATCAGGAGGTACTTCCACTTTGGAACAAATCTCCCATATATAGCAGCATTATGGTAGATGACTTTGACATTTGGCATGTCAAATAATGGAGCGATGAGATGACAGGAGCCTTATTACAAAGGTCAACAACATTGTCACTTTGGAGCTTGGGTTTGTTGATGGAGTGTTCCCAGGATCACTTCACATATGATGCACTTGATGGACAAGTAGGAGATGAGAGTGATGGAGTAGTGGATGGAGACATCTATTACCATGAAATGATATTCTTGACTTGGATCTCCAAGCATAAGAAGAATGCTTTGTATGCATCAAATGGTTCATTCATTTTCATGGAGATATGGCATACCCCTATTTCGGGCTCATTCATGGATCTTATTATCAACCTACTCTTAGTACATGGTAAGAATTTTTTTTTTGCACTTATTGATTATCTAACACAATATTTTCATTCTCTTACCATCTCTATATAGTGCATTGCTCCACAAGAGGGCAAGCCTCTATTTGGGCTTCATGGTCATTTTGGGACCAACATCAGTGATGGGGATAACAATCTCTTGAATGGGTTGGGGAAAGTGTTGTACTATTATTTGTATTCTCAGTTGATAAACAATTCCATTTACTATTTGATAGTAGATGAGATGACATGTACAACTAGCAACTTGTTGGGAGACAACTTGCCATGTTATGTTTTGAAACATCAGATAGAAAAATTGCGCTGTGACCACTTGGGAAATTGTTGGTATCTTCCAGAACTACATGAAACCTTTAGTATCTTTCTCATTTCGATGCCATATGGTGTGGTTTGTCCTAGCATGATTCATGACTCTAAAAAGAGGATCTTTGAAGACCCAGTTTTCTTCTTGCCTCTTGAAGGAAACATTATTGCAGCCCAAAATCAGCAGCTACTCTACACTTATCATAAGTGGAGAGAGATACAGCATGGGAAAGACAATTTGGTCTATTAATTTCAGCAATGCAACCCACCTACTTTGCAGGAGCCTAAGGTGGAGGAGTATTTCTATGAGTTACCATTTTGGAGGGTGACTCATTTTGTATGGATGATAGCTTGGGGATGGAGGCTTCACATGGGAATGATAGTTCCAAATATGTTTCAGATTCCATGCCTCAATAAGGCCTCTAAATAGCATATAGTTTCCTCCATGGATATCCCACTACATGATGATAACTATTTGGGATTATCACCAAAAGCTAACTTGTACACTTGGGAGGAACAGCATGGAGACATATTGATGAGAGAACATCTTGTTCATTGGAGGAGTTTATCATATGAGGATTCTACATGAGGAAGAGGAGAGGCTCTTCAGTTCTATCCTTGCAGTTGCTTGAGGACAAGTAACATTTGGGAGGGGAGGATTGTAATATTCCTAAATTAGCACACAGCTAATTGGAATATTAAAGTTTTGATTTTGGTCTTAGATTGAGGAATAAGAGGGTATGGAGACCCATAAATCTCCTTAGTGTGAATGGAGGTCATCTAAAAGCTGGATTGAAGACCCTTACGTGTGAAAAGGGATTGGACCATGAAGACTGGGTCAACTTTGACCAAATCAAACAACATTGTTATGGAGGAGTGGCATTGATGGTGGGACAACTCAGCTTTGGAGGGAGATTGATTGCGTGGAGGTAGTGACCTAATTGAGTGGGGCCAAGGGTGAGGAAGCTCATAACTTATATAAGGAAGAGGATGGCAGCCATATGGGGTTATGTTTTGATTATTATTTTAATATGTCAATTTATACTTGTTGCTCTCTTCGGCTGTTTAGCTAAGATTGCAGTGTTGTTTAGCACAGGGTGTTCCCGACCAAGAATCCCACCTCTTTCCTTGAGAGGCCTCTTGGGAGAGTATTGCACTACCTTGTCCACTATACGACATTAGGAAAAGCTACATCTTTGTTGTACAACACAGTTTATGCAGAGTATTATGTTGTGTTGTAGGGTGCAACAGTGGAGAGTTTATTTGGGTCACTTCCTTGCTTGATTTCAGTTGGAGGAAAGTTTCCTTCCATTGAGAGACTAGAAAAGAGAGCCCCTAAGCTTTATTTCATCATCCAGCATTAGGCTGAGGTACTTCTATCAGTTACATCATATTTTTCTGAAGGGACTGCATTATTTCAGTGTGCAGTTGCAGTGAAGGGTCTGGAACCCTAGCTGGGGGAGATAGATTTTCATTGAGGGGATCAGACTCTCATTTGGAGAATCAATAGGAGGAGTTTTCATAAATTTCTAGATCAGATCAAAAACCTCCTATCACCTATCCAGTTGCATAGATTATTCAGCCCTAGGGCCATATTTGTATTTCTGCCTTTTTTGTGTATTTCAGGAAACCTTTTCCGGGTTGTCTTGGAAATGTGTTTGGGAGCATAGATCTCTAGCCCCAACACCTTTTGAGCTATATAATAGAATATAAACATTGTTATATAATTTTTGTAGCATTTTATGCCCTAAAACTATGTTGTCATGGCTCATTGCACTTGTATGGCAATATTTTTACATGTAGTGACATATTTTCTTAGAGGAGGCTTGTTTTGTATTACTTGAGTGACTAGATCCTCAATATTTTGTTCCTATTATTTGATGATATGTTTAATAAGATGGTTGTGCATTTGTCTCATATCATGGTGCCTTGATTTATTCACTGCTCTTTCCATTATTGTGTTCATATATTGCTGCATTCTCATTTGGGAATATTACATGATCAAGAGGAACTTGAAGGCAGCACAGGTTAGGCATAAGAGTTATGCAAATAGGAACAGGTTTTTCAAGGATTTTCAGTTCAGGGATCAGGTGTACTTCTGTATCAAGCCCAGAAAGAGATCCTTGCGGATTGGTTCATGTTCCAAGTTGGCACCCCGGTTTTGTGGACCCTTCAGGATCATCAAGAAGATTGGATCGCTGGCCTATTGACTTGCACTTCTTTCCTCAGTGAAAGTGCATAATGTTTTTCATATATATTTTCTTAAGAAGTATGTTAAAGATGTTGATCATGTGATTGACTAGTTTGTATTGCAGGTGGAACCAAATGGATAATTCTTGTTGGAGCCTCAATGTATATTGCAAGAAAAAAGTGTTCATTGTTCGGAACCAAGAAATAGATAAAGTTAAAGTGAAATGGAAGCACTTTGGGCCTGGTTAATCTACATGCGAGATGGAGGATCATATGCGGTCCATGTATCCTTCCTTATTTATTAGTTGAGGCAAAGCAGTTTTGGTGTGATGTTGGTTTTTGTTTAGCATATGTTTGGTGATTTTTTGGTATATTTTTTAATGTGATGTTTGGATGTATACATATGTATATGGATGTAAATAGCACCATGAGCTATGTTACAAAGCTCCAATAAGCGGTATGATTTCATGTCATTAGATTCATCATGTTGTTATGATGTCATGTTGGTTTTCTTTTTAGCGGGTTGATCATTATAAATACTGCATCGAGCTATGTTATAAATCTCCATGGGAAGTGTTATCACTCAGGTTTTCCTTGAAGTTGTGGAAAAGGAAAGTATAACCGTTATTACATCCAAGTGCTCAGATTAAACTGTTGAGCACCTTTTATTAACTCTACCTATCTACTTATCTGCCAAGATTAAACTGTTTGGTCAGATATTTATTCTCTATTCTACAACATGAAATTGAAACATGAATGAGTCAAGTTTAAGCAGTTTGACTCTTCATAAATTGTGGCAAAAGTTTGACAAGCTGCACACAATTGCTTTATTACAAAAATGAAATAGTAGTGGCATTTGGATTTGCACACTTTCCTTGGTCTATTTTTTGCTTGGGGTTCATTTCTTTCATTTTCTTGACGAATTTATTTTTCTTACCCTTTGATTTTTCTTTTAGGGTATACCCTCTTTACATTTTTTAAATTTTTTTTTTGATTTTGGTTTTTCAAAGATATGGAACACCTTTGCTCAAGCCAGGTTTTGAACATATTCCATGATTTCCAAACTAAATAATCTGAAAAATGACACCCCTATTATGCGGGAATTCTAACGGAAGTATGGTTTCTTTTCAATAGTTTTTTTAAGGTATATGTGTGGTTGAAGAAAGAGTATGGTGTCCCCCAAGGGGGAGGGTTTTGTAACAACCCTGGTGAAAATTCCATGTAACAAAATTTAAAAATAATAGCCACGGTTGATGGGACACTTATTCCAAGCTGAATGTTGGGAAAAACATCCTAGGGTGTTTTAATTTGGTTTATTATGGCTAAGAAAATTGGAAAAGGCTATGGCTAAGGCGTTAAAGAAGAAAAAATTATTTTAGCTGTTATTTATAAATTAAAAATTCATAGTTTATATGAGGAGAAAAATGAAATGAAAAAATAGTGATCTCTTATAGCTTGAGGATCAGTTGATAACTTTTGCCAGTGGATTTTTTTGGATCTCTCTCATTATTCTCTCTCTCTGACTCTTAGACACTTATATTTTTTGGAGCATTTTGGCATTGGAGCAAGAAAGTCAAGAAAACAAGAAAAAGGAGGAAGCAAACAAGGAGGAGTAGGAATCAAGCAACTACATCAGGATTCTTTGCAAGTATTGATTTGCATGTATGGTTTCCTTGCTATATTTGACAAGCACGGTATTTCATGTGGTTCGTTGTTGTGTTGGCATGGGTTTTTCTGAGTGTGATAGTGTATTCAGCCTACCTTTTCCATTTCCAGATAGCCATGGTGTTGTGGTGTTCTCATGTTTTGGCTTAGCTGGATTACCAAATGGATTCGAAGTTGAGTGAGTGGATCTCTGAATGATTATAGAATTGGTTCATTTGTTGCCTCAGTTTAGGGCCTAGTGACCCCTAATTCAGACCGTGGGTTGTGGTAAAGCCTGAGAGGTGGTGGTTTACTCTCCATTTCAGGCCTAGGAAACCCAGGTTTTGGATTTCGGTAAAGTGTGGAGAGTATGTCTCGATTTAGGACCTAGTGACCCCTGATTCAGACTGTGGGTTGTGGTAAATCCTGAGAGACTAGGAGACAGGAAAATGCCTCACGATTTAGGTGGAGAGAACTTGGTGATGTCCATGCTTGTGTTGGACTAGTGATTGGTTGTAGATCATGGTAAATCCTTGTTGATGATTGATGAGGGTGAGGTGGTTTAGCCTCAAGATTCCCTAGTTGATTTTTTGGTTTGAGTCCTACATTCATGCTTGGAATATGGCATGGGGGTGATTGGTTGAAGTAAGATTTGGCTCAGCTAATCTATGGTTGGGTGGAACATGGAAGTCTCATCTCTGGTTGGTTCTTACATTCAAAACTGAAGAACTCATTCCTTTGGTATTTTGTATGAAAATGTACTTGTTATTTTGTGGATTTCATTGATGTTATATCCATTGTATTTATGTTTCTATTATACTGGTTATGAGCATGTATTTTATCAGTGATGTTTTATGGTTTTATCTATGTTTTTTCATGTAAATGAATATTCAATGCATTTATGGTCAATAGATTATATTGCATCTTATGATGTAAGGGAGAAATGATTCTTAGAGATTCCCAGATAAGTATTAGGCCCCCATGTTTAATTTTGATGTTTACACCTGTTGATACAATGTTTTTGACATGTTTTAAGAAATGATTTTCATGGTTGGGTGGGGTCGGATGAGTTCCCATTGATTTGATTGCTTCCATGTATTTTTTTTAATTTTATTTATCCTCTCCAAAAATTATAGTATGTTCTGTATAGTGACCTGGGCTCATGGGCTAAAAATGTGGCACAAATCCCAGAGTTGCAGGCACATAACTGACCTTTTGGGGCCTTAGCCGCTACCTTAACAAGGAAATCCTGAGACTAAGGGTATATAATTTCTCCCTTTCCATTACATGCCTGCGGATAAGCCTCAAATGGGTTAAAATCAGTCCCCCCTTAAGGAACAGGGCCCTAGAAGGTTGGGTTACCTCCTGGGGATGTCAATGATGCAATGTAAGGTATGTTTGCCCTGTTTCTGTTGGTTCCACTTCCTCAAAGTCATATAGGAGGTTGAATCTCATATTAGTAGCCTATCATCATATGTTTACCCCAGTTGACCAGTTACTTAGGTAAATGTGGGAAGAGGGTGTTACAATTATAGTCTAGTAGTACTGAAGTACACACATCTAGAACAAGTGACATTAGGTATCATTTCCATACTTACTTTCCATAAGTCAAAGTTTGTACCATAAAATACTGGTATTATGCTTGAATAAGACTCTTGGTTCTCTTTCCTTGAAATAATTCCTTATATATATACCTTCTAGTGGGTATATTATTTCTGAAGGAACCTGGCTTTGATACCAATTGTTGGAATAAGGAATTACTGGGGGGGGGGGGGGGTGAATCAGTAATTGTATGATTACTTTCAATTTTTCTTTTGGTATATATTCTTAATTTGTCTCTCTACCTTCCATTACTTATGAGAGCATTCATTCATAAATATATAAGAATTAAGGCATGAGCATTCATATGTTCAACAACAATTCTCATGATCTGCACACACACACATTTACACAAGTATTTTTCAGATGGAAACCCAAAGGGTAAAAAACACCAATTTTTTGTTGTTTTAATATTTAAATTAATCACCCACTTAATTACATCAATTTTTTTGTGAGCACCCACTCATTGGAGCCACCTACCCCTTAAGGATAGCAATCACCAACTTGCTAAGAGGCACCAACCTCTTTAAATGTAGTCAACCACCTATTGTTTCCATTGTTCTACTATTTCATACAATTTTCAAACTGAAAATAGTGCCATTTAAAAAGAAGGAAAATACCAATCCACTATGTCATAGAACTGCAATTTTCTATTGGTCCTCTATTAAATCACCATCTCCTCCATTCTTGCACAATTTCAGCTTCAATACTCTGCTTAGCATAACATGTGATCATCACAATGTTGTCTTGAAATTAATTCTCTATTGCTTCTCCTTCAGTTCAAGCTCTGTGCTCTCTCTCCCAGCACTACCACTACTCTCACCACTTAAAAAATTCAAAAATACTATTTTTCTCTCCTTTGCTAAAAGGCTTTCAATGGTTTTATTCCACTGTTGCATACTACACAATATATTTTTTTGTCACTAGTACACATACCAATCAAGTGTTTATTTGCATGACCTTTATTGCTACCTCTGCATCTACCCATTGAATTATGTCATACAATTAATTAACACAAGAATGGGCTTCTAAAGTATTCACAGAACAACCGTGTAAAATTCCATACTAAGCTTTTGATTCATATTATATCTGGACATTCTAAAAGGAATTCCCATTCCTGCTTATTTCATATCAGGGTTGAACCGTATGTGGGAATAGAAACTATGTTCCCCTCTTTCCTTTAATTAAAATAACACATGCATGGGACAAGGATCCTGATGGGATTTTCCCCATTAATTATTTTCTATGAGTCAGAGACCTTGGTGCCTTGTTCCAGTGGTTCTTCCAGAAAAATACCAGCTTTTTGGCAAATGCATATAAACCTTGTCTTCCAACCAATCTACCCTTTTCAATTTGTTGTACTATCTCATCGGGACACGTCATATCGTAAATTTTCAAAGGTTGAAAATTACGATATTGCGCTCACTGATATCCTTGGATCCATTTTCCTACAGCTTCCTTGGAAGCTTCCTTCTCATAGAACTGGGCCTGTGATCGATGGCCTAGTGCTTAGGTGCTAAGACCTTATGTGCTCTTGTCGAGAGCCAAATTTCCTTTGTAAATTTCTTAGCCCCATGGGGTCTCTGAACTCTCATGACCATGAGACAACCCAACATCGTAAGCTCATTTTATTGTAACTTTTCAAAAATCCATTTGCACAAAAGTTACAATGTCCACATCTTCTGATATGTCGACCTCCAAGATGACATCATCACTCCATGTGGAAAATCCTTAGTGGTGACTTGTGTCACTCGGATTTGGCCCATTAGGCCACCCAATAACATTGAATTTTCCTGCCACGTGTCTTATCGTACTGCCACATCATGCTGACACCAATTACCATTGAAATTTCTTGGAACCAATCTTATGTCACCATGTGTCCTGCCAAAGGAGAGAGAAGAGGGCTCGTAAGACCTTGGTTTTGCAGCAGGATCCTTTGGTAATACTCTTCAGCATTCATTGACACTTTTAACTCTTATCAAGCATGTTGGATATGCTAACTTATTAAACATTTTTCTTAATATATTTCGATATTTTGATGTCCCGATATACTAGACCTCCAATATCCTAATATCCTAGACCTATGATGTTTCGATGAGATCTGTTCTCTAAGGTTCCGATGTACTGATCTGCTCTGATGTTCTGATATGTGGTATTCCTCCTGCTCCAATGTTCTGATATCGTGGAACTCTAATATTCCGATATCCAATATGCCTCCTACTCTGATATATCGTCCTTCTCAATGCTTCAAATCCATGTACTTCAGCAGACCATATCTTTTGATCCAAGAGCCCATTTTCGAAATTCCACATATCGTTTGAAATATATTCTAGAGAAATTTCCAATGGATAGGGCCCGATGTAGGCTTGGAACAAATTTTTTACTTCTAAGGTGACTACAAAATCTTTGCCACAATTTTCTTCTTGACTCTTCTTGTGCTTGGAAAGCCGAGCACCTAATTACTATAGTCATCATTTTATGGCTTCTCAATAAGTCTGCTACTATGATGATTCTCTACCAGAAGCCTGTAGATATTAATGGATCCCTCCTGGACACTTAGAGACAACTTTTATGGCTTTTCAATAATGCTTCTACTATGGTGATTATCTACCAAAAGCCTGCAGCTATCATAGGTCACCATCGACTCTTGTTGACAACAATGCCAACATTAACACAACCTCCCATTTTCCAACATTCTTCTCAATTAGTTTTTACCTATGTTTGTGCTTATCAATTTTTTTTCTTTATCCCTCAAGTGTTGGTGTAGTGTTTGGTGGCAGAAACACCTCTTTAGTTTCCCACTTTCAAGCTCTGACAAGCAAGCTGAAATAGCTTGTTGTTACAACATATAGTCTTACAATATCTTAGTTGTAACTTATTTGAAATTTTAATATCGTATGTGCACTTTGATATGATTATTGTTTCATTTAATATGTTGTAATATTGTATATATAACAAATAAGTTAATTATTGCATAAAATAAATAATAAATTTTCATTCAGATTTTTTTTTTTTTTTTTTTTGTAGAACAAGGATCTTCCAAAAGATCCAAATGATCCTCATCACATAGATCCAGATCACGTTTGATCTGATGATGAGATGGCAGATGATGCTCATGATAACACATATACATTTGAAAATGAGGCTAATGTCGTACAAAATATGATGAAGATGATCATGATCATGAGATAGTTGTTGCTAGCAGCTAGTGACATTCATGATCATATAGATTGCATCATGGATAATTTTTTATATATTGTTACGATGTTGATTTTCATGGTTACTATCATATGTATCGTTTTCATAGCCTCCTGTACCATATTATTGAGTTGTATATTTTTCACATGTATCATTTTGAATTATATCATTTTCACATGATGTATCATATTCAATTGTATCATTTTGTCTTACCTAATTCATCATTTTTATTTCTATCATTTGTACATGATGTATAATTTTGAATTATGTCAACTATTGGAGATGAATTATTTTCACATGTTATTTTTTTTAAAGGAAAGGGTATATTTCTATTAATCAAACTAGAATTTAGCCAGTGTCATTACATTCAAAAAGCATCAAAATTTCCAAAGTCCTCCAAAATTTCTTTGACCAATATCTTTGGATGTGAAGTAATCTCAAGAGTAGTCCAAAGTAGTAGGTCTTCACTTTCAATAGCCTCATTACTATATATAGAAGTGACATTTAAAAAAAAAACAAGGCATTAAAATGGATAGAAATAGGGAAAAATAAATATGGCTAAATGATACCTTTCGAGGATGATTTTCTTACCGTTACCCAAGCATATAGTTGAAGCTCCTCTTATTCAATAAAAGTGAATCACCTGCACTAAGGGTCTCACATCCATGAAAACCAATTTATTTCTGAAATATAGAACTCCAAAGCACATTATTGAAATGGTCTTAAATCCATTCTCAGAGAGATATGATAATGAGTTTCAGGGAAAGACAAAAACAACCAAGTAAATCATAGTGTAAAATTAACTTTAATACCATAGGCATAGTCTTGCAGCTAGCAAGAATCTATAGCCTCGATAGGGATGCCCCCTAACCCAATGAAATGCATGTGTCCCACCTATTATATATAGATTCAGAGTCATTCAAAAGAATTTACTTTGATTTTGGAATTAACTAAAGACCATTGTCTTGGCTTGGTAACTAGCGAACGACAGTGCCATTCACAAGAGATAACAAGAATGAACAAGTCGGCTTGTGATGAGACATCTTTTCTTCCATTTTTTTCAACTTGAAAGCCATTACCTTGGCTTGGTGACCAGTAGCAGTAATTTCATTCTCGTCAAGACCCATGATCATAGTAGGTCAGCTCATAATGAGACCTCTTATCCCTCAATTAATCTGTTTATGTTAAAAAAAAATTTGATTATGATTAACCTTATATATGTTACTTAATAGGTGGGGAGGAAAATATACTCCTTAAGGGCGCAAGATGGCATGAAAAGTTTTTAATTATTAATCTTTACTGGTTGGTATTGCTACCCTAAAGAATCATTAAAAAAAAAAAAAAACTCAGATAATGACCGAAATACTCCTCGAGTTGGTCATGCTAGGGTTCTTGTGAGAGCTCATTATGGTTTTATAAGAGTGGTTCACCATAGGAGAATTTTCATCAATACCTTCAAAGAGAAACTTGAAAAGGTTTCTTGGGTGACAGTCTGCCAAGATTATGAATGGAAAGTATAATACTAACAATTTCCCTAACTGTCCCAGTAAATAATATTGGCCAATAATCAAAGTCACTTTATAAAATATGAGGTATTAAGAGTGAATTTATTCTAACAAGTCTTACCACAAGAGTGCATAATGTCAAAAATTTCAATGGTTGTGCCTTAGGAATTATAGTTTTAAGAATGTTCATGTAACAATTTTATTTCAAATGAGAATTTTATTCATTTCTCTTATACTACCCTACCCTAATTTAGAGAGAGGAAGATATTCTTCAAGTGTAGGAGTACTTCCAAAGTAGCCATGTGATGAGGAGTTCATAAATTTTGCTCAAAATTCAAAGTTACAGGATTGGGTTGAAACCAAAATGGTTTCTATATATCTTCTTCCTGATTCTGATGCTGCTAATGGTTCGAAAAATCGATGTTGTATGAGGGAGATATCACGTTCTAATCGAAATGAAAAACAGGTAAAATTGCGACAATTTGACCAAGTTTGATTGGGATGCACAGTCAGCAAAGTGGAATGTACAGTAAAAAAAAAAGAATATTCCTCAAAATATTTCTTTCTCAAAACCAATCATAGGAGGACAAATGTCAGTTTTTTATTCGTGGTATGGTTTGGAGGAGCCAATTATAGGGCGCCATGTGGCCAACCCTGAGGCCGCTATGTGTCCTTGAAATGGCATATTAAAATTTTGTTGAGGTTTCACAGGGCTCGACCCCCAGACCTCCCGCCGGGCACGCAGAGACCTTACCACCTGATCTACGCATTAGTTCTTAACTATATTAGATGTCGGGTTACATTTATGGTGTATGGCATTCACGATTGGGGGTTGGAAACCGTTGGCAATCCCAACCCACCAAAGGTCTCCACAGTATGTGTTCACATGGAAATGTTTAACTCCAAATATTTCGGGCGGTCTACAAACCCAATAGCTCAACCTCGGTTCAAACGTTAAAAACACAGTTTAATGCAAAGTGGATAAGCGCTTCGACGGTTATGTAACCCACGGTTTGGGGGTGCACATGTGGCCACCACCCAACCGCTAACACTTAATGCACAGTCAATTTAGGTGGTGAGTTAGAGGGCATGCCATTTTTGGTGGGTATGCCATTTTTAAATCCAGTTAGGTGGAGTTCTCCACTTTTAGTGGAGATTTCCTAGGTGAAACTGGGCAAAAGTGTAGGAGGCCCAATTTTCGCCCATTCTGAGTGAATAAAGAGTCATTTTTGACTAATTGGAGCATTCTGGAGCCATTGGTGCAGATAAATAAACCATTAGAGCACTATAGCTACCTATAATAGCATAATTAAACATGGACAAGTCATTGGGAGTTGGACTAGCAAATGTAGCCCAGGAGGGGTAAACTTCTTCATCATGCCTTCTGTATAAATTTCATGTGGTGACTTATTTATCTATTTTACACTGTTGTTCGGTGTTATTTATGCTTATTTCATGCTTCTAATTCACTAAAAATCAACTACAAACCATGGATAAATTCCTTAATCCTTATGCAAACTAAAGAGTCAATTATGCACATGTTTTTAAAAATGAAATACACTTAGCACAACAAAACTAATACAGTCATTTCAGATCATATTGGTATCAGAGCTAGAGTTTATTCTTTGGTGTTGTTTAGTGTAAAGAATTTTTTAACTGTTTGCAAGTTTTAGATTCTTATAAGGCTCAAGCTCAAAAGAGGAGAAGGAAAATTAGTGGAATCACAAGGGTCTCAAAAAGAGCCAAAGAAAAGGAGAGAAATATTGCCACAATCTCCACCACCTAGTTCACCTCCTAAAGAAGAAGAAGTTACATTAAGCATGCCTCATGTGGAAGGCGAAATCCATGAAGAGGTTGACCCTAAGGAGGAATAAAGGGTGTTCAGGAAAGCATTTCTTGACATGACTAAGATGGTTATAATCCTTTATCAAGAAAGGAATGAGAGACTGGAAGGAGAAGGATCTAAAATTCACAAGGAAGGATAAGGATCTCCAGGAGGTAAACACGATGAAGACAATTCAAAGAATGGAAATGGAGGAAATGGAGAAAATGGAGAGCCATCATCCTCATCCTCATCATCATCATCATCATCCTCTACTTCTACTTCAGTACA
This sequence comes from Pinus albicaulis, assembly GCA_034641835.2. Taxonomy (NCBI): domain Eukaryota; kingdom Viridiplantae; phylum Streptophyta; class Pinopsida; order Pinales; family Pinaceae; genus Pinus; species Pinus albicaulis. The sequence continues at coordinate 661,563,365 of CM076569.1, read as the reverse complement.
TCAGCCACACAAGTCCAAGAACACTGGTAAAAATGATTTTTTAAAACTTGATGTTAAGTTTGAATTTCCAATGTTTAATGGTGAATTAAATGCATAAAATCTTGATAATTGGATTAGAAAATTGGAGGTATATTTGAGAATACATAACCTTCAAGATGATGATACCAAAATTCAATTAGCTTCTTTGAGAATGGAAGATGCATCTCTTGTTTGGTGGGAAGCCAAGACAAAAGAGGAAATCAAGAAACATGGCAAGATTATTCTATCATGGTCAGAATTCATTACTGCTATTAAACAAAATTTTAATCCATTATCTCATATGCATAAAGCCATCATGAACTGGTAGAAATTTAGGCAATTAAAGGGACAATATGTGCAAGAATATACCCAAGAATTTAGGAGAAGAGCTCTCTTATTAGCGGTGGATTTGCAGAGCCAAGATACTTTGCTCAAGTATATAGGAGGCTTACATTGCTACCTAAAACATATTATTCTCATGTTTAAACCCACCAGACTAGATGAATTTTGTGTTCAGGCCACACATCTGGAAGTTAGAGGGAAGAACATTTTTGAAGAGGGTAGAAATAAACCTTTTAAGGGTAAAGCCAAGGAAAAGACCTCAAAAAGTTAAAAAAAAAAAAAAAAATGCATCTGTTAAGAAAGAGGGAGAAAAAGTAATTTGTAAACATTTTTCAAAATAAGGCCATGATGAAACTCATCGTTGGAAATTACATCCTGAATTGAGGCCGAAGAAACCCAATAACAAAGGGAAACATAAAACTACTGCTACAACTCAACATGATTTAGGATTTGATTCAGGTGATGAATATAAAATTACAACCATGGGATTGAATAACATGAAGGGAAAAGAAATTGAAACTAAACCTAGTACCAGTATATCAAAATGTCACATAAACACTCTAAATGAATAAGAACGAATAGAATTGTTTCATGTGAGGGTCATTTCCAAGCATACCAAGATTGCCACACTGTTTGAAAATGGGTCACAAGAAAATTTAATCTCTGAAGATTTAGTCAAGAAACTTAATCTTGAGACCATACCACATCCAACACCATATCCATTGGGTTGGATTTTTAAGGATGCGAATCTATAGGTTTCAAAGAAATGTATATTGAGATTTGTAATCACTACAAGCTTTGTTGACACAGTTTAATTAGATGTGGTTCCGATTGACATAAATGGTATTGTATTAGGGAGTCCTTACTTGCATGATAGGAAATCTATCTTCTATCACCATGAGAACAAGTATCATTTATTCAAATATGGCATGGAGTTCATTGTTAGAACACATCGCAAGAAGACAAACATTGCTATGGTAAATTTTGGACAAGTAAAGAGGCTATTAAATTCAAGTAAGAATTTTGTTCTTCTTATGATTAAGCCTAAAGATGATATTAATAATGAATCATTTGAGGGATTTGATCCTAAGTTGAAATCATATTTATATGATGTGGTTAATGGACATCATGAGATGTTTCAGGAACCAACATGATTGCCTCCAAAAAGGGAAATTCAACATGAGATTCAGTTGTAGCAAGATTGTCCTCTTCCAAACATCGGTATGTATTGCATGTCGATAATGGAGAATGCTGGAATAAAGAGGAAAATCAAAGATATGGTGGATAAAAGAATCATAATGCCAAGCACCTCACAATGTGGTTCACCCATAGTCTTGATACCAAAGAAATATGGGACTTGGCGCATGTGTGTAGATTTTTGAGCTTTGAACAAGATTATGGTAAAAATCCGTTACCCACTCCCAAGAATAGATGATTTGCTTGATCAGATGAAAGAAGAAAAGTTTTTCACTAAGTTAGATTTACGAAGTGGATATCATCAAATAAGAATTGCAGAAAGTGATATATGGAAAATTGCATTCAAAACCAAACAAGGACTCTTTGAGTGGCTAGTTATGCCTTTTGGTTTATGTAATGCACCAAAAAATTTCATGCGAGTTATGGATAATGTTTTGCGACCATTCCTTGATGAATTTTTTATTGTGTACTTATATGAAATTTTAATTTTCAGCAAAACAAGAGAAGATCGTGTCTTGCATGTGAATAGAGTGCTTGTTATTTTGAAGAAAGAGAAATTGTTTCTTAAGATGTAAATGTGAGTTTGGAAAGACTTATTTGGTCTATTTGGGACATATTGTAGGAGGGCGGAATTGAGGATTGATTTGTCTAAAGTGGAGGCCATTGTGAATTGGCCCATACCCAAAACAGTTACCGAGGTTGGAATTTTTTTAGGTGCAACTCACTTTTGGAGGAAGTTTATTGCTAACTTTTCTTCCATCACAACTCCAATGCATGCAGTGACAAGTGTGAAGAAAGGCTTCCAATGGGGAGGCAAACAAAAACAAGCTTTCAAAGCTTTAAAAGATAGGATCATTTCAACTCTAGTCCTTGCATTACCAAATTTGAGACATCCATTAGAACTACAAAGTGATGCTAGTGATTATGCCATGGGTGCAGTACTTTTGCAGCATGGTAAGCCTATCGCCTTTCATTCATAAAAATTAAATGGTGTTTTGACTAATTATCGTACATATGACAAAGAACTATATGTGTTGGTACAAAGTGTCAAGAAGTGGAAACACTACTTGATGGGTAAAGAGACCATTGTACACACCGACCACCAACCATTACAGTACTTGTAGTCACAAACAAAATTGCAGAAATCAAGACATTTCAAGCAGATGGGATTTCTTCAACAGTTTCACTTGGTTATAAGGTACAAGAAAGGTATTGATGCAGGAGCATTAGCTTGGAAAAATACCTTGTATTTTATTTAAACCTAGGGATCTCATGTTTTTGAGAATTTATTAATTTCATGTAAATATTAATATTATTTTTCAGTGATTAATTATGTTTTTAATTAATTATATGTGAGAATTTGTAAATGTTTCCAAACAACTGGAAACATGAGAGAAATTAGCCTTGAGATAATTTAGAATTAATGATGGAGCCTAAGTTAGAATTAGTTTCAAGGTTTTAGGAATATAAATCTATCTTTTAGGGGTGCTGAGATATTTAGGGATTTTTTTGAGTGATTAAAGGGATATGAACCAAAATTGGTTCAATTCAATTTGTATAAATTTATGAGCCTCAAAGACAAATTAGATCAGGGAAAATAGAGTAATTAGATAGTGAGGTTTGAATAGCAAGTTTGCAAGCCTACGGGCCTTTGTAAAAGGCCATTACTTTGAAAATCCAGCTAGGAACTGAGATTTCCATGTAAGTAAGTTCATTTGCTATATGAAAGCTTTAGTTCTGAATAATGCGCCTTAATTGATTTAATTATGAATGGTTAAAATCCTGTATTAAAAGACTTGATATATGCTCTGTATGATTGGAAAGAAAATTAAGTGTTCTGTAAGAGAATAGATAAGAAGCGCCTACCGAAGTTTTGAAGATTAACATTGAATCTGTGTGAAATAGAAGTTTCGATTAATATAAAGGTTACACACATACCAGTAAAAGGGTCAATTACGTTGGAATGAAACTGAACTACAATCTGGCATTGAACACATTGACTATGTTTTGTGATGTTCGTTGATAGAAGAGTAACATTGATTCACAGTTACAGCGTTATAAATATGGTTACAGAGCCAAATTCTGGCTTGACATTGAAATCTCCAGAATGTCGTAGGAGCGACATCACAATTGCGTGGAAGAATCTGCTGAATGAAACAGCTTTAGAAATCGATCTGCAGGTTGAAGAAGGGCGTAATAAGGGGTTGAGTAGAATATCGGTCTATAAAGATCGATTCTGGCTGTGCAAACGTTGGTCGGGTTCGGCCTTCAAGTAGATTTTAATATCATTGTAATTGCAGAACGTTGCTCAGACCTGGAAACAATGCAAGAGGTTAATCCATTCGATGAATTGGGTTATTTCCAGACGTGATAAATAATGCAGATGTCGAATTCTCTAATTGCCAGAATGATGTTTTGCAGAAGTGTTGCAGATTAGATGGAGGAAGACAGATCGATTTACATAAATCAATGTTAATTTGTGTTAAATTTCCTACACAATGAATCAAGGACGCAGAGAAAGCACTGGTGAATTCGTATGGAGTAAGAATGCAGAAGTTTCATTAAAAATCAATGAGTTTGCTTTGAAGGAGCAGGTAATATTATAGCAACTGATCATTAGTATTTTATTCTGCGTTAACCTCTATTTGTGAGCAACGAAATTAATGGTGAAGCGCAGGAGTTAAAATTGAAAGGTGTTGACTATATTTAATTCAAGGTCGATTTTGACTAGAAGGCAATTGGCGTGGTATACAAATCTTGAATGTGGGAATGCATAAAATCGATATGTGCTGATATTGATTTGCCAGGTTGAACTTTCAGAACATTTTTTATATTGGTAAGTGAGTTTTTGAAGATTAAATTCCTATATAGGCGTTGGGCAAAAGTGCTATAACGTTTTCATTAGAATCTGATGGGTTGCCATGGCTGGAAGTAATATGTGGATGTGTTATTCGAACTTGGTGTGGAAAAAAAAACAAGGGCGCACATAAGTGACGGAATTAAAGTTGAATTTTGGCATTTAGGCATTAATAAAGTTTGGTTGGTTTTATGAAGCTTTTAAATTGGGATTGAATTGAATGTTGGGTTTGGTTAAGATAGGGTTTTAGAAGCTTCCACTTATATAATGGTTTCCAGCCATGAAATGGTTCTATAACCAAGTAATGAGTTTTGGGTGGTGTTAAGGATATTTTTCATAAACCCTGAGATTATAACTGAAAAGGAAAGCTTCCGCATATATGATTGGAAATTTTCTCAGACAGGGAAGTCTTACTTGTGTTGAGTTGTGGAGATGCATTCTTATATGCAAAAAAGGGAAAGATTCTGAGTTTGTAGGGTTAACCTGCATCATTTTGGTATCAGAGCTGGAATAGCTCTGTGTGGAGATTTAATTTTTCAGTTAAATTAATTGCATGTGTTAAGATCAGATTTTGAGACTGATGAATGTTGCAGCACAGAGATGCCATGCAGGTGGAAGATCAAGCAAGATCAACGGGATCTTGAAGGTGAGTTGTCAGATGATATTTGACTCTGGTTTGAAATTTGTTGCAGAATTTGGTTGCAGACATATTGAGAAGTCTCAGCGGAAAGAAGCAGATCACAGCTGGAATGCAGTGATGAAGGAGTCCAGAAGAGAGTGGCAGAACCTGAAGATTCAACAGAGGTTGAATGAAAAGAACAAGTGTGTTCTTGAAAGTTGTAGATGAGTGAAGCCTGAAGGAGCAGTGGAGAAATGCTCGAAAGGTTCTAGCAGAGGACTAATGATTACCAAAAGGCCAAATCCGGAGGGAGGGATTGGTGAGGTAAGTGGCAGCAGAAGATTTTACTATTGCAGAGGCTTGGCGCAACTCATGAGTGAGAAACTCATGGTGAAGAAGATGACTACTGAAAGTCATAAACGAGAGAGCAGAGGTTTATAAAGAGGCCACAGTAGAATGAGGGAGAAAGATGCCAAGGAAAATGGCATATTGAAGCAGTGGACTGATAAAGAGTATGATAAAGAGAAATCTGAGATCGCGGTTCATCTTGAGTTGTTGATGGAATTGTTACAAGAAAATGTGAGAGACCAGAGACATGGTTGGACCATGAGGAAGAAAGTGAAGTGGCAGAGGCTACAGTAGAAAAGAGATCGACAGATAAACATGCAGTTAACGGAAGAGCTGAAGAAGCTCGAGTAGATGATGAGTATACAGTTGAGACGTGAAGAACTCAGAGCAGTTGAGTTGAAAGTGGAGGTTTCCATTGATGAAACAGAGGAGGAGATCATTGATGATTTCTTGAGTTACTGGGTAGATCCAGATCAGCTGGATAATGTGAACTCTTGTATTTTTGTAGCTGAAAATTGTGATGTGATTACAGGTTTTACTGAGGAGGATGCACAATCTTGTGAAGCGGTCGCAAGTGTGGAAAAGAGTCTTTCAGGAGATAAGTACTCTGAAGAAGAAACCAGTGTTGCATTTGTACTTGAAGCTGTTACAGCACGGGAAGTTTTTGTGAATGAAGAAGAGGATCAGCTGGAAGAGCTCGTATATGAACCAATAGTTGAGACTGTTGAAACTTGCAGTTATCAAACTGACAAGTTGTGTATGAATGCAGGGATGATACATGATGATCATCAATTTGTTATAAATTCTGATAATGACAAATTGTTTTTATTAAATGGCCAATTAAAAAGTGATGAACATATAACTGAGTTTATTGCAGAAGTTGAGGATCAGAATTATGTTCTGAAGACAGATGAATAGATGGTGACAACAGAAAGCTTGGCTTGTGAAGGTAGTGAAGATTGCACAGAAAGTTTCTCAAAGGAGATGACAGGTTTATGGCATGAGTTAAGTGCCCTAGAGAAGAGACTAGAAGTACAGAGGATAAGTGTTCAGAATATAAAGATAGAGATGAATGGAAATAAAGAGGTTCAAGAACCCAGAGACATTCTCGAAGAGGATGATGCCGAGGAGAGACTAATTGATAGTCTCAAGAATGATTGGGATCAGCATACTGAAGTGCTAACAGTGGGAAGTAAGGCACTGAGGCCTTATGATTTTTATTTTAACAAGTGTTTTGTGAATGCAGGTATTATTGCAGGTGCTGAAGAACCTTTGACTCAGTTGAGCAGTCAAATGAAGAAGGAAGACAAGGATTTTGTGGAAATTTCAAATCCATGGGATGAGGACATGATGCTGAATGACCAAGATTTAGTGCAGAAAGAATCTCAATTTCAGAATTGGGAATTCCAGATGTGGAGAGATGAAGACAGAAGGAAGGAGTACATAATGTACCAGTCTAGTAAGTTGCTGATAGGAGAAGACAGAGAAGAAGTTTTCCATTGTAGAAGACAAGAGGGCATGGATGATTGGGTGGCAGTACATACGAAGCAAGCAAGAAGTCAGCAAGTGACAGTACAAATAGAGCGAGTAAGAACGAAGCAAGCCGTCTTAGCTCAGCAGACAGCAAGAAATCAGCAGCCTGAAGATTTATTGGACAAAGAAATTGAATTAATCAGAAGAATCATGTTGAAAGTGTCTCATAGGAAGACATCAGCGAGGAAGAGCAACAACAACAAAATGAAGACAGAGACAAATTGTGAAAGTGTAGCGAGTGGAGCAAGACAGCATAAGATATGGAGACCTGGAGAAAAGTAGCATACGACAGTAGATATAGATGATGACTTGCAGAACAAAGTGTGGGATCCAGGCAGACAAAGACTTAGAAGCATGATTTGGAGATCATGATCATTTTCTACCTTGGGAGTCTGATGTAGGAGCATTAACTCGGAAAAATACCTTGTATTTTATTTAAACCTAGGGGTCTCATGTTTTTGAGAATTTATTAATTTCATGTAAATATTAATATTATTTTTGAGTGATTAATTATGTTTTTAATTAATTGTTAAACACCATGTTAAGCACACACATGGTGTATGAGGAAGATGAGCACACACACAAGAGACTCAAACACACAATGAAAGATAAGCGTGAGGGTTTCTTATTTTCCATTATACAAAGATGTACATTTATAGTACAATGGTGTGACTCTTGGTTTTTCATTCCAAGGTCACTTGGACTCCATTGTGACTTTTCGCATTCCACACCTACCCATGTGGTATTAGGTGTTCCAACATCCCCCCTTAATCCGAAGGGGTATGTGTGAGTCCAAGAAAAGAGTTGTAATACAAATCTGCAAAGTATACATGGCAACACTTGGGCTGAATCAACTCTCTGAAAATGTTGGAAAAAGAGGTGGTTTTAGGATGACCACAAACACTGGAACGCAAAACTTGTTGCAGTTCCTGGAACTCTTCCAAAACTAGCAAGAAGCTAAAAGCTTCTGCTAGAGGAATTGTCCCTCATAAAAAAAGGGAGACCTTCGACCTAAAAGAAGGGAGGTCTACCCTGGTGCGGATTACCAACAACTGCGGAATGCTTGGAGCCGGTACAACGTAACTCAACCAAAGGCGGCAAGAAGGCAAGAGGCGCTAGGCGAAGGCTTCTGCTAGAGGAAGTGTCCCTCATATATGAAAGGGAAACCTTCGACCTAAAAGAAGGGAGGTCTACTACCTGTGATGGTTTTAGGTTATCCACCAACCAAAGATGATGGTTTAAGGTTATCCACCAACTGAAGGCATGCTCATGGGCATTCGTGTCTCTGACTACATCTCTGAATCTGGAATGACGAATTGTGGCTCAGGCTCGCTTGAACTCTGGCTACAACTCTAAACATGGAATGAGAGATTGTGGCTCAGGCTCACTTGATCTGACGTCGAAGCTTGTACATGACCACCATTTTCCCCCCTGTCAGGGACAAGGTGAGATGATGGCGAAAACTCAACTGCAAGTTTGCTCAATATCCGTGAACATGTTCTGACATGCGACTTAAACATCTTCTTGACTGCTGATGCCCATTGCCAAGAAGCGATCCATCCAAGATGAATCTTGGTTCTTGCAGGAGGCTTGTGTCTGAAGCATCTGTCTGAAGAATGAGTGTGCCGACCACAGTGCTTGCATGGATGAAGATCAAAACAGTGACCTTTCATATGGCCAACTCAATCACAGTGTTGGCATTTCTCAATCTGTTGTGGAAGTGGAACATGATCTGGAACAGCTGCAGGTGAACTGTCATATAGAAATCCGACACTCTGAAATTTGATGGGCTTTGTGTAGTCTGGAATATGAAAGGTCACATCCTTGTCATATCCAAGACCAGTTCGGTGCTTGTTGTGGACAAGCTCTTCCCAAGGTCTGATGATGGGCTTAGGAAGTGCAGGTTGAACTGCGGCATTTGCATGTACAATTGCTCTAGTGCAATGAACTGAATGTGGATCAACTGCAACTTTATCTTCTTTCTTCTGATGAGAGTCCTTCTCAATCTTCTGAACAGAAACAGGTTCAGAATGGTGACTCTTTTGCTGAAGTTCGTCTTGTTGGAGCTGAGATTCCAACTGCAAAAACTCAATCTTTTCTTGTGCATTTTGCAAACAACTTTGAATGTTACAAAGAGCATTCTTGCTCATTTTTATCATGTCATCAACATTTGAATGAATGAGGTTATTCAACAACTCTAATGCCTCATTGATTTTAGCCATTTCAACAACTTAGGCTCAAAAAATGAAAGGGTGTCGGCTTCAACTGAAAATGCACCCGTTTACAATGTGATGCAACAAGAAACATAAATGACTCAAGAAAACTTCCAACTATGGAAATCTCAAAGTACAAAGTGTGCTCCTCAAATGATGGAGGGAAATCAACAATTTTTCAACTCAAATACACTTCAAGTCTTGAATGAAGATGCAAATCAATTTCAGTTCAATACAATATTTCTGCAAAATATTTTGTAAAGATGTGCAGCTGAAAACACTTGTGCAATGAGCCTTTAAGGCAGTTGAATTTTCCTTCAAATAGATGTTTTCAATGATGGCAAACTGTCTTCAAATGTCAATTTCTTCAAAAAATCACCCTCATGTCAATGCCACAAATCATATAATGTAAATCTTCAATTTTCTCTATGCATTCAGTCCATTTTCTTCATATTCCATTTCCTTCATTTCTGTTGTTCATAGTCTCTCTTTCTCTCTTTCTGCTCTTCCTCTCTCTCTGCTGTTTTTTTTTTAATTAATTAAAAAATAATTAAAAAATAAATTAATGGGAATAATTAAAAAATGGGAAAGAGGGATTGTATTAAAAATGGAGGAAGGGGATTAATTAAAAGGGAGGGAATTTAAAAGGGGAGGGATTGTAATAATGGAAAGAGATTTTAATAAATTTAAAAAAATGAATTACTTTAAAATGGGTGGGTAATTTATTTAAAGGGAAAGTTATTATATGAAATGGGAGGGAATTAAAAAGTTAAAATTCGAATTTTAAATGATAGTGATTAATGGAAATGGGAGGGGGAATTAATGGGCTTGGTGGAATTAAATGATAGTAATTTTAAAATTCGAATTTTAAATGTCGAGAGTGAAAGTGAGGTGAGAGTAGGTGGAGCATGGGTCGTAGGGAGAAGTGAGGGGTCAGGTTTGGTGGCCGAAAGGCCATGGGTGAGGGCGTGTAAGTGAGGGGGATGGGTGAGATGGAAAGGGGCGGGACGACGCTGTTGTGGGAAGGGGTTTGTAGGTGGTATGTGAGAGGGGGCCGTAAGACTGGTGTGAGTCTGTGAGCTTGGAAGGAGGGCCGTAAGGGATGGGCCTGTGAGGAGAGCGTAGAACAGAGGCATAGGGAGCGTAAGGGAGAGAGGAACCTCACAGGTTGTGGGGAGAGACGGCAGGAGCGTAGGTAGAGCCGAGAGGGTTTGGGTAGTGTGAATTGGGGATAAAGTAGGGTAGAATTTATTTTTATTTTTATTGATTTTTTTAATGTAGGGTGGAGGCGTAGGGATAGCTCGGGTTGAGAGGTCAAGAATGAGAGGGTTGAAAAATAAATTAATTGCAGGCAGGGGCGATTTTGTATATGTGAGAGACAGCGATGGGAGGAGGGCCGAGAGGCTTGGTGCTTGGAATTTTTTTTTATATTTTTTTTATTTTTTATTTTTATTTTTTTTATTTTTTTTTAAACTAAAACAGTAGAGAGTAGAGAGCAGAGATTTTTTCTTCTTGCAGGAATTTTACAGATGTACAGCAGTGTGTAATTTTTCAACAAAATAATTTTCTGGAATTGTAGAGAAAATTTCGCCAGTGAAAACTTAAAATTTTTCCAGTAGCTTAGCAACAGGAAATTTCGCCAAAAATGCAGGATTTTAAGCAGTAATACACAGCAGCAGAATGCAGAATTTTCCAGTAAAAAACAGAAATTTGCAGAGATTTTTCAATGAAAAAACTCAGAAATTTTTATTTCAAAACCAACTTTGAAACACTATTTTCAGCAGCTCTTCAAAAATGCAGAATTAATGGGAAAAAATTGTAGGAAGAAATCAACCTTCAGATGTGCAGTGCTGCTCTTCTCCAAACCAATTTCTGAATGCTGGGATTTTGAGTGCTACTCCTTCTCAAAACCAACACTGCTCTTTTTAAAAACAACTCTGAATGGCGGCAAAATGTCTGCTGCAGAAACTCTGAGTGCTGCAAAAATGTCAATAATTTTTGCAGATATGCACAAGCCATAAACACAAATGGCTCACTCAATTTGGAACAGGGCCAGCAATCGCCCGCTCTGATACCATGTTAAACACCATGTTAAGCACACACATGGTGTATGAGGAAGATGAGCACACACACAAGAGACTCAAACACACAATGAAAGATAAGCGTGAGGCTTTCTTATTTTCCATTATACAAAGATGTACATTTATAATACAATGGTGTGACTCTTGGTTTCACATTCCAAGGTCACTTGGACTCCATTGTGACTTTTCGCATTCCACACCTACCCATGTAGGATTAGGTGTTCCAACATTAATTATATGTGAGAATTTGTAAATGTTTCCAAACAACTGGAAACATGAGAGAAATTAGCCTTGAGATAATTTAGAATTAATGATGGAGCCTAAGTTAGAATTAGTTTCAAGGTTTTAGGGATATAAATCTATCTTTTAGGGGTGTTGAGATATTTAGGGATTTTGTTGAGTGATTAAAGGGATCTAAACCAAAATTGGTTCAATTCAATTTGTATAAATTTATGAGCCTCAAAGGCAAATTAGAGCAGGGAAAATAGAGTAATTAGATAGTGAGGTTTGAATAGCAAGTTTGCAAGCCTACAGGCTTTTGTAAAAGGCCATTGCTTTGAAAATCCGGCCAGGAACTGAGATTTCCATGTAGGTAAGTTCATTTGCTATATGAAAGCTTTAGTTTTGAATAATGCGCCTTAATTGATTTAATTATGAGTGGTTAAAATCCTGTATTAAAAGACTTGATATACGCTCTGTATGATTGGAAAGAAAATTAAGTGTTCTGTAAGAGAATAGATAAGAAGCGCCTGCCGAAGTTTTGAAGATTAACAGTGAATCTGTGTGAAATAGAAGTTTCGATTAATATAAAGGTTGCACACATACTAGTAAAAGGGTTAATTACGTTGGAATGAAACTGAACTACAATCTGGCATTGAACACATTGAATATGTTTTGTGATGTTCGTTGATAGAAGAGTAACATTGATTCACAGTTACAGCGTTATAAATCTAGTTACAGAGCCAAATTCTGGCTTGACATTGAAATCTCCAGAATGCCGTAGGAGCGACATCACAATTGCGTGGAAGAATCTGCTGAATGAAATAGCTTTAGAAATCAATCTGCAGGTTGAAGAAGGGTGTAATAAGGGGCTGCGTAGAATATCGGTCTATAAAGATCGATTCTGGCTGTGCAAACGTTGGTCAGGTTCGGCCTTCAAGTAGATTTTAATATCATTGTAATTGCAGAACGTTGCTCAGACCTGGAAACAGTGCAAGAGGTTAATCCATTCGATGAATTGGGTTATTTCTAGACGTGATAAATAATGCAGATGTTGAATTCTCTAATTGCTGGAATGATGTTTTGCAGAAGTGTTGCAGATTCGACGGAGGAAGACAGATCGATTTACATAAATCGATGTTAATTTGTGTTAAATTTCCTACACAATGAATCAAGGACGCAGAGAAAGCACTGGTGAATTCGTATGGAGTAAGAATGCAGAGGTTTCATTAAAAATCGATGAGTTTGCTTTGAAGGAGCAGGTAATATTATAGCAACTGATCATTAGTATTTTATTCTGTGTTAACCTCTGTTTGTGAGCAACGAAATTAATGGTGAAGCGCAGGAGTTAAAATTGAAAGGTGTTGACTATATTTAATTCAAGGTCGATTTTGAATAGAAGGAAATTGGCGTGGTGAACAAATCTTGAATGTGGGAATGCATAAAATCGATATGTGCTGATATTGATTTGCCAGGTTGAACTTTCAGAACATGTTTTATATTGGTAAGTGATTTTTTGAAGATTAAATTCCTATATAGGCGTTGGGCAAAGTGTTATAACGTTTTCATTAGAATCTGATGGGTTACCATGGCTGGAAGTGATATGTGGATGTGTTAGTCGAATTTGGTGTGGAAAAAAAAACAAGGGCGCACATAAGTGACGGAATTAAAGTTGAATTTTGGCATTTAGGCATTAATAAAGTTTGGTTGTTTCTATGAAGCTTTTAAATTGGGATTGAATTGAATGTTGGGTTTGGTTAAGATAAGGTTTTAGAAGTTTCCACTTATATAAAGGTTTCCAGCCATGAAATGGTTCTATAACCAAGTAATGAGTTTTGGGTGGTGTTAAGGATAATTTTCATAAACCCTGAGATTATAACTGAAAAGGAAAGCTTCCGCATATATGATTAGAAATTTTCTCAGACAGGGAAGTCTTATTTGTGTTGAGTTGTGGAGATGCATTCTTATATGCAAAAAAGGGAGAGATTCTGGGTTTGCAGGGTTAACCTGCATCAGGTATTTTCAATAAAGTTGCAGATATGATTTCAAGACCAATAATTAGTGCTTCTATTTTACTCAAAAACGATTTTTTTGTACATGAGAGTTACATAGAAAAATATGCGCATGACACTGATTTCCAAGATGTGTATGCTAGTTTGAGTGAAGAGAATCAAGTTGAAGAAGAGATTATCACATGCATAACAATTTGTTGTTTCATTTGGGAAAGTTATGTATTCCACAAGGAGAGAGGCTAAGTGTCAAGAGAGAATCTCATTTTTCTCTTATTGCTAGACACTTTTGGGTAAGAAAAACAGTGGCACATCTACAGAGGTATTGTTATTGGCCTCACATGATAGATAGTGTGTCACGTTTTATAAGAGGTTGTTCTATGTGTGCAAAAAGTAAGCCTAGTAATAGGAAGCTTGGATTGTACATGCTAGAACTGGTACCATCAAGGCCATGGGAAAGTGTCTCCATGGACTTTGTTGGAGGTCTACCTATGTCAAGAAAGAAACATGATTATATTTTTGTAGTTGTGGATAGATTCAATAAAATTTGTATCCTTATGCCATGTAAGAAAACCATTACTGCTGAAAAAACTACTGAACATTATTTTCAAAATGTCTGGGTTCATTTTGGATTTCCCACTTCTATTGTTAGTGACATGGATTCCAAGTTCATTGGGAATTTTTGGTCAAATCTATGGAGAATGATGGACACAAAGTTGAAAAAGAGTACCACTTTTCATCCACAAACAGATGACAAACCAAAGTGGTGAACAGAACTGTCGTGCATCTATTGAGAGGATATTGCAGCAAACATCCTAAGTTGTGGGATGAACAACTGCATTACATTCAACACACTTACAATTGGGAAAATCACTCTTCAATACAAACCTCGCCTTTTGAATTTTTCTTTGGGTATTTTCAAAAATCGCCATTAGAATTTATCTTTGGGAAGGATTTTGCAATTGATGGCCATAGTGACATAGAAAAGGCTCGAAAGTTCATTGAGAAAATTCAGATTATACATCAACAAGTTCAAGAACAACTTGAGAAAAGTCAAAGAAATTACAAAGAGAGGCATGACAAACACCGGGTTGATCACAAGTTTCAAGAGGGAGATGAGGTATGGTTCCACATTAACAAATAAAGGATGCAAGGGGAAGGTAAAAATATCAAAACTATTTGCTATGGTCCTTTCAAGATCATAAAGAAATTTGGTAACAATGAATTCCAACTTGATTTTCCTTCTTACATGCAAATGTATTCAGTTGTTAATGTTGAAAACTTATGCTTGTATGAGCCACCTTTGATTGATGATCAAGGAAGTGATGTTTAGCTACCTTATATTGAAGATTTCTCGCCAGAATTTCTGGATGAGCTCAAAGAAGATACAATTCTTGACAGGAGGACAAGGGCATCAAAGAGGGGAAGTGTTGAATACCTTCGAGTTGGGCTCAAAGGCACTAAAACAAGCAAGGAAAAATGGATGGAGGTTGGAAAGGTGAGGGAGATGTACCCTCATCTACTAAACAAGTAATCAAGTTTTTTGGGTCCAAAATCTTCCCAATGGGGAGGAATGATCAGGAGTTCATAAATTTTGCTCAAAATTCAAAGTTACAGGATTGGGTTGAAACCATGATGGTTGCATAGCTATCGTCTTCCTGATTCCAACGTCGCTAATGGTTTGAAAAACGAATGTCATATGAGGGAGATATTGTGTTATGATTAATATGCCAAACAGGTAAAATTGTGACAATTTGACAAGGTTTGACTGGGATGCACAGTCAGCAAAGTGGAATGTACAGTCAGCAAAAAATAATATTCCTTTCTCAGAACCAATCACGGGAGGACAAGTGTCAGGTTTTTATTCATGGTATGGTTTGGAGGATCCAATTATAGGGCGCCATGTGACCAGCCCTGAGGCCACCATGTGTCCCTGAAATGGCATATTAAAATTTTGTTCACGGTCCGCAGGGCTCAACCCCTAGACCTCACGCTGGGTATGCACAGACCTTACCACCCGATCTACGCATTATTTCTTAACTATATTGGATTTCAGGTTACATTTATGGTGTATGGAATTCACAGCTGGGGGTTGGGAACCACCGATGGTCCCAACCCACCAGCAGTCCCCACAGTGTGTGTTCACATGGAAACGTTTAGCTCCAAATATTCTACATTGTCTATGAAGCCCGACAGCTCAACCTCGGTTCAAACGTTAAAACCACAGTTTAATGCAGAGTCGATAAGTGCTCCGACAATTATGTAACCTGTAGTTTTGGGGTGTGCATGTGGCCACCACCCAACCACTAACACTTAATGCACAGTTAGTTTCGGTGGTAAGTTAAAGGGCGTGCCATTTTTAGCGGGTATGACATTTTTAACTCCAATTAAGTGGAGTTCTCCACTTTTAGTGGAGCTTTCCAAGGTGAAATTGGGCAAAAGTGTAGGAGGCCCAATTTCCCCCCATTCTAAGTGAATGAAGAGTCATTTTTGACTAATTGGAGCATTCTAGAGCCATTGGTGTAGAGAAAATGGCCATTAGAGAATTTTAACTACATGTAATAGCAAACGTTTGAGCATAGTGAAAGGTGGACAAGCTATTGGGAGCTGGACCAGCATATGTAGCCCAGGAGGGGTGAACTGCTTCATCATGCCTGTTGTTTAAGTTTCATGTTGTGAATTATTTCTTTGTTTTACACTGTTGTTCAGTGTTATTTATGATTATTTCATGCTTCTTATTCACTAAAAATCAACTACAAATCATGGATAAATTCCTTAATCCTTATGCAAACTAAAGAGGCAATTATGCACATGTTTTTAAAACTAAAATACACTTAGCACATCAAAACTAATACAGGCATTTCAGATCACCATGTGCGTAACAATTTGCTAAATAAACTCACACTCAGTTTTAAAGAATAAACTTCAACACCTACCAAAGTATGAGAAATCAATTGCTTCAATTGATATGGTACCAAGAGTTGTTGAATGATGAGGGAATAGGGTGTATTGGTTTATACTTGAAACTAGGATTCAATGAGATCCATATGTTTATATTTTTCCAAATTATTCAAGTCTTCCACAGTTTTATAATCACTCCCTTGGAGGCATAGGGGATCTAATGAAAGACAAAAGATAAATCCCTCAAGTTCAGGCTCAAATATATGCTTTTCAAATTGACAAGAATGGTCAAGGGGAATTTTAGGGTTTTGAGCTTCAACAACAGTTTTAGAATAAGTTTTAATCAAATAATTATCCTCTAATGGCCTTTGAATCAAGGCTTATTCACGGGGTAAAGGTTTCGTGGTAATGGGGGAATTTTCCAAATATACACCCTTCCCCAATATGGAAGATGTAACATTTCTTTGAATAGGTGAATCAGTGGGAACAATAGGTGTTTTAAATTGTTGTGCAACCTGCTTGTTTGGATTAGGGTTTGGGATATAGTTTGGGTTAGGGTTTGAACTAAGGTTTGCACTAGGGTTAAATCTAGGGTTTTAATTAGAGTGTGGACTAAGGTTAGGATTAATGCTAGGGTATGCATTAGGATAAGGGATAAGGTACAGATTAAGGCTAGTTCTAGGGTATGGAATAGGGTTATGGTATGGGTTAGGGTTAGTGTATGTATGGACTAGGGTTATGGTATGGATTAGGGTTAGTGTATGTATTAAGGTTAGGGTATGGATTAAGGCTAGGGTAAGGTTGCACATGCAACTGGGACCATGGAGGAAGATGACGTAATGGTGTATTGGAAAGAGATTTTAGTTGTTGTTGGTGCTCATATGATTGGATTTGCATGGGAGATTTCCCTTGAGAGAAAGATCCAAATGATTCTTGAGGCTGTGGAGATATCTGGCTCAAGGATGAGGGCCAAGGAGAGGACCATTGTGGCCATGAAATAGGATATTCAATTGAAGGAGGATTAAAAGTTTGCTATGGAATTGTAGGATTATAAATCTGTTAAGGGACCTGCTCAAGAGAATAAACATTATTCCAAATATAAAATGGTGATGGGTTTTGAGTTATACCTAGCATTTTATTTGATTCCTTACTTGATTTCCCAATTACCTTTTGTAATCGTGGTAGTGATGGGCAATGTTCAGTTGCATGAACATCCTCGCAAAATTTATAAAATTTCAGACCGCTAAGTGGACACTTTCCAAGGAAGTGTTTCTTTCTACAGTTGACGCAAAGGATAAGCAAAGTTTCTTCATCCTTCTCTTTTTCTTGCAAATCATCCAATTTCTAAATCAAATATTTAATAACAAAAAATTTATGTTCAAGAAAAATATTAAATTCTACACTTGTGAATTCTTAATTGGATGACTTATACGTCTCTCTAGCAGCATCAAAACTCCTCATTAAATTATTTCTCAAAATACCATTTTCTTGTTCTCGACAAGCCAACTAGTATATCCTGTCATCACATGGATTAGTACACAAGGGTTCTTACAACACCCCAAAATTTTTTTACCTTTAAAGAGATTGAAATTTTAATCTAAATGAATTAAAACTGCTAATTGCAATAAAACTCACCAAACTTGCTTACTTGGACAACCAAAATTTGGAGCAACCCCACCATAGTGGATGTGTGGCTCTTCACTCATGTCTTACCGTACACTCTACGCCCTTTGGTTGTCCTACAACTAAGATCACACAAAAAAACTTGTGAAAGAAACTAGGCTCTAATCCCTTTAGCACCTCCCCGGCAACGGTGCCAAAAATGTTGGGGAAATTATACGTTTACAGTTTCCAACATTAAATTATCAATTTGGGACCCGTAAGCTTCGAGGTGCAAGCACGGGTAACGCAGGATTAGGGAATCTAACCTAAACTAGAATATGAAAATCATCTTGTTATTTAAGTATGAAATCATTCAACCTGTTAGCCACCTATAAAATTTGTCATATGAAATGGTGGCTAAATCATTTTTTTGAAGCCTTCAAGAAACAATTTAATTGCCAAATTTTTGGTTCTTAAAGTCTTATCAAGATGACTTATCCTTGAGTTAATCTTCACTGTTGTTTCCCTCTCAATTATGAAAAATCTACTGATTACCAAAGGAAAAGACTGTTGAAAATTCCCATTTTCCCTTATTTTTTCTTCTCCATTATCCTTCTCCTTTACATCCATAAAACTCTTCATTTATCTTTCATTACTTCGAAATTCCCTTTAAACCTTTGAAAATTCCCTTTGAAGGCTTTAAAAACCGTTTTCCCCCTTTTACCGAAAGCCAAAAAGGCCTTGAAAATCTGTTATTTTGGCTTAAAAAACCCATTTCTTAACTAAGGCCCTAAGCCTCTTTGGCCTTAGCCCCCATCTCCTTTTTCTACATAAAACCTCGAGTGATGACCCACAGTTACGTCCCTTTCGCACAATCGCAATCGGGGTTTCTATTCTTCTTGTTACCTTTTGCCTTTAAAAAGTTTTCCGATGCGATTGGCCCCTTTTTTCTAACTCCCGATTCCTTTGTCTTTACATATAACCCCGAGCCCCGCAATCGGGCACTAAACACCATAAAAAACCCCTCCCCAAAACAAACTTTCCTTTGTATTTTATAAAAAATCCGATTTTCTTATGTTTCAATGAGACTTGACAGTTTATTGTTCGATGAATTATCAACCGTTGATCTACTCCCCGATCAACGATCATCAGAATCTCGCATCGGAGTTAAACAAACAAATACTTTTTTTGTTCCCTTCAAATATTCCGATGCAATTAGGCCTTAAGCCCTTTGTGCTAAACCCCAAACCACTTCCCCACCATATAAACCACGCCCAGGACCAAGTGATTAAGTCCCGAGCACTAATCGTATCGGAGTTTTTTCATTGAACATATTTTAATGGTTATTGCCCCCCTCCTATTGGCCACCTTGCGATCGTTTCCCAGCCATCGATCTCCCCTGCCAGGCCCAGATCTGACGGCCCACATTGCCCTATCCCAAAGCCCGTTTTTCCGCCTTTGGAATTTACAAACTAATCTCCGCCGTCGATTTGGTCCTGAGATCAACGGTCCTTGTTCAATCGCATCAGCACTTTTAATTAATGTTTTCCCCTTTCCCCCACCGATCTTATTCTTCCGATTACATCTAGGCCATCCATACACCAAGATCCGACACTCCAGATCAATCCTCACTTCCATTTGTTATTTCTCAAATCCCGACAGTGTAACCTCTTCGGCGACTCTCCGCCGTTGATCTCTGCAGATCAACGGCCCGCATTAACCCAAACTCTGCCTGACCCTCATCTCATATTTTATTCCATTAACCCCAAGATTAAATCTGAGCCTTTGATCTATTTCATTCAACGGTCCATTTTTAACCCAATAGGCCCAACTCATTTGGGACCTACCGCCCCCATTGATCAATCCTAGCCGTTCATTCCCTGATCTGACGGTCAAGATTAAAACCTCCTTGACCCTACCCCACCTTTTATCGCCTGTGAATCTATTCTCCATCGCGCTCTCCTCACGACTGTCCGATCTAAGATCCCAGATCTGATGGCCAGAGCGCGGTTTCGCGTGATTTTAAGCCCGAAGGTTAATTTTTCAAAGTTACATGATATGGGCAGTTTTAAAAAGCCACGTGTCGGCTAGAAACACATATCACATTCAAAAAGGCAATACCGCCTTTCCCCCTTTGTGTTGCACAAAACCGACGGTTTCTTCAGCCGAAACCACCATTCCCATTCCCATTGCATTTTCTCGTAATATATCTCCGTCGTTGATCTCTGAGATCTAATGACTCACGTTTAACCTCGCCATTAGTTCATCGCCCTCCACCCATCCTCCAAAGGACTTCATCGATCAACCTCCGCCGTTGATCTCTGTGGACTAATCCAATCCAAGGACCCAGGATCATTCGGAAACCCCAAATATCATTTGACCCCATTTCACCTCTGATAAAGTTTTTTCCTATTTTTCTTATATTTTCCGCCATTTCACTGTGACATTCCCCTTCCGCCTTATAAGATCTTGGGTTGATCTTGACCGTTGATCAACATACATCGATGGCTCGGACTTAATTTTTCATTGACTCCCCCGACCGCCTCTCCATTATCCTCAGCATTAAATCCTCGCCATTGGATGCTTTCATCCAACGACTGCGATCTAACCTCAACCTCTGAAGTAGTCTATACCCAACTACGTAGTATTTTCTTAACTTTTATTGTTTTTTGTAGGTTTTCAAGGTTTCTCAACTGTTTTAAAAGAAAATCAAAGGTCGGGGATGACAATCCCCCATGCCTTTATTCATGAAAGATATCGTTCTGTAGGGTTCCAAATTATGTTTTATCAGTTCCTCATGAGCACTGACGCCATTATAAAAACTTTGTAATGCCTGCACATAAACAAGACACAACAAATCTTAATCAAACAAAGTATCAGTGTGAAAGGATCTAGTCACAGTAGAGATGAAGAATTGAAGATTGTTTATGCAGTTTTTAAGGATTAAGGCCCACTTTCAGCAAATCAAAAGCCTAATTCTCTCAATTAAACACAGTTTGAAGAATAGAAGAAAAAAATTAGGCCTAATTAAGCCTAACACACAGAATTAAAACAAATCAACAGTGTTTAAAGAAAAACAATAATATCTATTAGTCCGAGAAAGCCTCGACTGCCACATCAGAGGCTAATTGAATCCTCTCAGCTACCAAAAGCCACCTGCAGCCTCAAAGCATTCAAAAGAGGCCTATTTATTTCCAGAACAGAAGATATTCGCCTAAAGACAGTTGAACAGCGATTTCGAATCAGAGAAACTAATTTAAACTGTCAGCAGAGTTATTACAAAGATGAGAAAGAATTTTAAAGTAAACAAACTCTGCTAAGAAGATAAAACACTTAATACAAACCCATTAATACAGATTAAATATCTAAAATCTTCTCCATTGAGCCCCTTAAAGGCCGAGAAGCATTAAACTGTATTAATTGAGCTTATATATATTTTCTCTCATCCCACCTCCTCATTTCCTTATAAAATCTTCTTGAGGAGCACATTGTAAAGTGTTGGTTGTTGAACTTTTATATAATACTTGTGCTCGAAACTTTCTACATGTAAATAGTGTTCAGAGGCTCTTGAAACTCTGTTTGTGATCAAATAAGTTGGGATGAGAAGAGAAGATGATTGTTGTACTGAAACATTGGACTTGAAGAATGTAATTGGATTGACATCAATATACAATCTGATTCTTGGGATCCTGGTCTATATCACTGGTGAAGTGCTTCTTTCTGTGTTATTGTTTTCCTTTCATGTATTCCATTTTGTCCACTTATTCTTTGATAAAGAACAACAAGCATAGAGTTAGGATTTACTGTTTACAGTACCCTTCTCTGATTGATAAGCTTTATCTTAATGTTTTCCTCCAAATTGTGTGTTTAAGAATGAATTAAGTTAAGTGTAAAAATTATCAAGGAATTTTGGTTTGTCCCTGTCTTGAGGTGTGAAGCTTGAAAAGTAGTTCTTGAACGATATTTTCATTATATACTCAGTAAAGATAGACTAGAAAAGTTTATGGTTTTCCCTGTCTTCTAGTTTCTTTCTCCAAAGGTAGTTCTAAAAGTTTCCCTAAGAGTATGCTGACAGCAGTTTAGATTTAAAAGTATCTTATCTGATCTTAGGCTACACTTTGTTTTCTTATCTATTTTCATCCCTTCTGAAAGTAATTATGTGGATTACTGGATTGTTTGTCTGATAAGTTAGCTTTAAGACAAGCTTGTCCAAAGAATTCTATGGTTATCCCTGTCCTTTCGTTGGTTTTAAACAGTTACTTAAAAGGCTTTTCTTGTTTGGAAATACTGATAAATCCTAGTTGAAACTATTGTCTTTTTCCACCCCTTTAAAACTTTTATTGTTCCATTCCATCATTTAATCTAAGATATCTTGTGATATAGATGACTTGCCCCTTGGACCACTCTTGAAATTGTTGCACAATTAAACCCTTTTATGACTCCATAGCCCAATGGACTAAAAACCAGTGTCATATCTATCCTATCAGAAAAATATTTTTCTGTTCGCTTATACCTTCACCCCTTTGGAACTTTTCATTTTATGACTTTCCACTTAACTAAAAATCATGCTCAACCATCCAAAACCAAACAAAAACCCCTGTTCTTAATAACTAGCCTAATATCACACATAAAAGCCTTAAAGATAAATCAATATTTTCACTTATAGAGAGATCCCTCTCTGGATTCAGGAGGGATAGATCCTAGAATCCCAAAGTGGTTCAAATGTTCTCCCTGCAGTTTTAGTCTCACCAATCTGCTAGAATTACAGGGAACTAACACAACCTATCTCTAAATAAATTTTTAACTTTTGTACTTAAATTAAACCTCTTTCTTTACTGCAAACTTTAATTCAATCAAATTTTGAATAAACACAAAGAAGATCCTTAATCAAGTAAAATTTTCACACAACAACTAGGTAGCTCAGAACTGCATTCAAAATCCTAATCTTCTTACTCTTGTTACTTACACTTTGAAATTGATAACTAAAAGACCTAATATATTCACTCTTGCAAGCATTCTTTAATCTACTTACGAAACTAACATTGAATCTTTTTGTAGCCAAAAATTCATCAAACCCTAGCTCTGAAATGAAATGAAAATCAAAGATAGAACTATGCAACTCTACTGGATCATACAGAGAAAATGCGATGAAAGGTTACACTTCTAGTTCAACTTCCATCAAACGGAAATCACTCCTAAGCTCGAGCAATCTACAAACCAAAACTCTACTTCTCAATGGAAATAAATCACACTATTAACTACCAATGCAAACTTCAGAAAATGATCAATTTAAACCTAGAAAACCCTAATATTTGAGATCTAATCCAAAAGGTAAGATATGAGTATTCAATTCAAAACTCACACTCTTTGACTATAATCAAAATTATTCAATATATCAATTCTAGCTTTGATACACTCTCAATACTCTGGAAACAAGACTCACTCTGCACTCTACTAGTGTTCAAAATTACACTCACTGAATTACAAGAACTCTGCAAACCAAACACACCTGAATCGAAATTTTCTAAACATATGTATGGAAATGCTTGTATTTTTTTCGTAATTAATTCAAGATAAAAAAATATGGTGATTACTCAGATTTACTATTCACTCCAACTTTTAAAAATTTATGTTAAATCAATGTAGTAAAATGACACTTAGAGTTATAGGGAAATTGAGATTATGCATTCAATTTCAAAGGGGAAATCGGTAATTTGTGAGCACTTCAGCAATTCTGGCAACGCTCTCAATAAATTCATGAGAAAGTATGGCATAAGTGAGATGTCAACGCACAACTCTATGTTCAATTTGATTTGTTCACCATGATTTGCATGTAAAGGTAAAACAAAGGATTCACTCTGTAAACTAATGTAATAATTGTCCAATTAATTTCAATCCGGAAATCATGGTGTTATAATTAATGTGAATGCATAGTAATTAAATCTCAGCGTTGATTTACAATCTAGATTTGAAAAACGTTTAGTGATTAATAATCGAACCATTGTTGATGGAATCGTTCAGGTAGGGATGTCACACAAATCATATTCAAGGTAAGAGAAAAACACATTCAGGCACATTGGAAACACATTTATACATAGAGAAATTGAATTTATGGCAAACAATTTAATTGTGTGGACAATTAATCTGAAAGGAAAACGTAATTATGAAATCAAACTCCAAAAATTACACAGAAAACTTGAATTATACAACAAAATTAAGAAAAATGTACCTACGATGGATGAAATTCCTAGCTTGTGGTTAGCCCTTGCCACACCTGGGATGTAAAACTTACAACAATAAGGAAATAATTAGCACATGAACTAAATCCCACGTCAGCTTTCCATGCAAATGGCTACGATCAACACATACTTCGAATCATAAAATATGAGCTTGAATTAAAACATAGCTTTACAACTCAATTCCGGTAGCAAAGCAATCTTAATGTGTAGATGATCATTACTTACTTTTCTATTCTCTAACGCAGGATTTATAGATACCTCATCTTTCAATTTTACAATATAGAAAACAATTTTATGTGGATCAGATCCATGAGATGCCTATGCTAATATAAGTTCACTAATTTCTGATTACAATGTCGAATTTGGCTTTGGTTCAACAAAACACTAATCATGGCCTCATAGATAATTTGAGACTGTTGTAGATGATCTAGAATGGTCCAGAGTTGTTGCATAGAGATCATAAAACTTTCCAACCATATTTGACTCCTACAAATCAGGAACTTAACTGCCAGTTCCAAAACAAGGCTGTTTAGGAGATGTTTACAAGTCTGGATTTTTTTAATTTTATATAAATTGGCCCCAAAGAGCTCTACATAGCTCCAAAACCGTAAGTAATTTTAGGAAAATATTTTAGGTGTAATAATTTGCTATACTAGGACTAAAACCCATGTTCCATAATTTCTTCATTCTCCTTCAGCTACATGAAAATTGGGGCGGACGTGGGTAGTTTGAAATTTATCGCAGATTTGGGCAGATCTGCTAATTTCTTTTTAGAGACTGACATGAGTGACCTGGGTGAAATCAAAGTTATGGAAATTTATTATAACAACATTTTTGACAATAACCTCTCTTTTTTTCTCCAGAATCATGCCGAAAGTGTCAAATCCCTAAATTAGCTATTTTCGTACTCGACTGGCTTGTGAAGAAATTCAGCGATGGAACATTGTGAAAAACGAGCTTAGCAAGACTTTCATTAGTAAATCATGATACAATCATCTTTAATCAAATAAAATCTAATAAAACTAATGATAACCAGCCATAGAGTGTATTTGACAACAAGTTATGGAATTAGGGTATGAAACGGGTTAAAAACCTAGGGTTTTAGGGTGTGAATGGTGATATTGCATGATGAAAACATCGTCATATTAGAGGCCCAACAATGACACATATACACATAAAAATGAGGCTTATGTCATACAAAATATGATGAATATGATCACGATCATGAGATAGTTGTTGTTAGTAGCTAGTGACATTCATGATCATATAGACTGCATCATGGATAATTTTTTATATATTGTTACGATGTTGATTTTCATGGTTACTATCATATGTATCATTTTCACAACCTCCTGTACCATATTATTGAGTTGTATCTTTTGGACATGTATCATTTTGAATTATATCATTTGGACATGATGTATCATATTGAATTGTATCATTTTGTCTTACCTAATTCATCATTTTTATTTCTATCATTTGTACATGATGTATAATTTTGACTTATGTCAACTGTTGGACATGAATTATTTTCACATCTTATTTTTTTAAAGGAATGGGTATATTTCTATTAATCAAACTATAATCTAGCTAGTGTCATTACATTCAAAAGCATCAAAATTTCCAAAGTCCTCCAAAATTGCTCTAACCAGTATCTTTGGGTATGCAATAATGTTTTTGCATATTTACTACATCATTCTTCTTGTATTTTCTCCAAAATACCCCATTAATACATACATACATACATAACATAAACTACCTAGGTATTACTATGAAATTAACTACCTGATTCCCTCCACATTGTTTTCGTCGAGTTCCTTTGTAGCAACCTTGTCCACTTCCTCCTGCTAGAATGGTTCTGTTGCTCCTTATCGCCCCTGCTCCTGCTCCAACTCATGTTGATCAAGAAACACTAGAGGTACAACCCCTCCCTCACTAATCACTATATCATGTGCACTGCTTTCATTGAGGTCAAATATTTCTTTTAACACTGAAACAACTGCATTCTTTGCATTAACCTTAGAGTTATCCACCTTGTAATCAAGATTTTATATCTTGGATATAATTACCTCCACCGCCCTTTGCACAATTTCAACATATTTTTTCAAACCTTCCAACTAACTTGTTACCGAGTTGAAATTAGAGTGAGTCTATGAAATTATTTTCCCACGTGTCTTAGAGATCATCTCCTTTATTTCCTTCTTGAATTCTTAATCAATCTCATATGGGGAGCCACTAATGTCATTCCCTGACAAGGAGGCCGTAATCTCTTCGGCTCAGAAAGAATGTATCGAAAGCCACTATGCGTGAATTATGCATAACCATCCTCTTATAGCCATAATTAACTCCAAAATGATGGTGGGGGGTGTCCCTTTGAGTTTATTGTTGTTTGCATTATCTAATTCATTACTTCTTAGTATTGACCATAAACACACATGGTCGAACTGAGATGTTCTTCCTTGGAAACAGAAATATAAAATCCCATGTCGACGACATCCCACCTAGCTACATGCTTAGCATTAATCCTCACATTTAACCACTTGTTGGATGAATAACCCATCATTCTACTGGAGCATTCATTGATGAGATCTTTACCGTGAAATGACTACCAAATTTATGCAACCTCAATCAGTCAGATTATCCTCCTCAGTCAGTCAGATTATCATTAAATTTGAGCTATATTTTTTATACACAACATATAGAAACCCTTTACCCCCTATTATTTTCTCAATATATTATGTCATTTTTTCCTCAATATATATCCCCTGATATCAACACACCTGGTATGGTATTTGATCTAGGTGGTTTTAGAAATAAAAGTGGCCTTGAAAAATCTCAAAAATCAATGTCACCATATTGAAGTGAAACTAGGATCAGATTGTAGTGCTTGTCATCCTAATTCCAACGACATCAACGACACTCAAATATGAGTTTGTATGTTGAATTTATACCCATCCAAATTTTTGGTCAAACTGGCCAAGTGGCAGTCACTAATGAGGAAACAATTTGGTAAAGGGTCGACGCATGGACTCTGATGGTCGGAATAATAAAATTTATCACCTATTTAAATTTTCCAGTGAACTTAAAATATGCCACCGAAATTGTAAATATGTTGTTATAAAAATAAAATAAAAATATATATGGGGTGGCGGGCCGCCATCCCCGCCATCCCCCAATGAAATTGGTTAATTATGTTAAACGGGTTGGTCAGGCCACCCACCGATGAACCTGTTAGAGTCGGTCTATTCATCCCTCTGTCAGAGATCAAAAATCTCTTTTGTTCCATTTCATTTTTAGGTGTCTCATTCAGTTCGATCATCTGCATTCCATTAGAACCATCAGTCTTCTGACGGAAGGGTCTTTTCATTCATGTCCCTCGTGTCTTGTACCTGCTGGCTCAGGTCTGTTCATCGAAGTTCATCAAAATCAATTTTAAAGTCATTTACAGTCATGTTTGATCTTTTGGTCAGCAAAGAGTTTTTTAGGGTTTTTCAGTCATTAGGTCTAGGGTTTAGTCTTCAAAGTGTCCAATAATGCCAGCAGGCCAGAGGGAGGATCAAAATAAGTTTTCCTCTCAATAAATTTCATTTTTATAAAGTAAGATCATGACTTTTCTTCAAAACTCTGTTTTGAAGAAAAATCGTCGTTTTGTCCTTTGTAATAAATTCCATGTACATTTTCCAAATTTTTCAGTTGTCAAAATCTTCAGGCGCAACCCTGGCCGCCTTTTCCAAAACATGCCAGTCATCCCTGCAAAAAATAGGCAAGAGTTTCATCATTTCAGTTAAAAAATCAAGTGGAAACAAGCAAAACAGAGTTTGTATTAAAAATGTGAAAGTGCCAAAATTGAAACATTACAAAGGTGGGTTTGTAAGAGGCAAAAATCAATTTCTTCACTATATAAGGTAATTCCATTGTTTTTACAACCCATTTGCATGCCAAAGACATCACAGAAGTCGAGTTCAAATGTGGAGGAACAAAATTGTGGTTTGAAGTCGGGACTGTGCATTGTAGTTGTGCGCGCAGCGAATAGGGCACGCGCGGCGCACTGGGTGTGTGCGCGACGCACAGAGCCTCCAAGCAGAATTTTGCCACTACTTCATCAAATTTCCAAAACGACTCAACTATTTTTTCTCCGAGTAAGTCTGATTAACCTTGCCATTGTTATTAGCTGGTGTTTAGTATGGTTTGAAGGAAACAATATGAAATTTTGGAGGTTGAAATGGTAAACCCTATCATTGGGTGAAAAACTGCTCCTAGGGTTTCAGTTTGTTTGTTGAAGTTTGATTTAGTGCCAAGTATTGCAAATCCCATTCTTCATCTGTGGTTTCCTTCCCCATCACTGTCTATATGATCATACAGTTCCTCCCCTTTTCTCTTATGTCCCAAAGCCAGTCTGTTGTGGCTAGCAACAACCCCCCTTCTTATTTAATATTAGTAATAATACTAAATAAGTGGGGACCCTTAGTCAAAAAATCCAAAAAATTAATTAGTATTTATTTCCTTTCTAAAATAAAACTTATTATCATAACTTAGGGAAATTCCTTTGAAAATATTTAAAATAAACCTAAGTTTATGATAGATCAAAACATAATCTTTCTTTGAAGAAAAGTACCGCATCCATCGCAAAAAGTGGATATCCTTTGTAAAAGCAGAATCTTTTAAAATTGTGATTCCGCAATATTGCGATAACGCGATCCCAAAAAACTATACATTAAAGTATTGATCGCAAACCGCATATCGCAGAAAAGTTGTTTAATAAGTTATATTTTGTGAAATTGCGATTTCGCGATTTTTCCATATTGCGATTTCGTGAAGATATTAGACTGTGATTTGTGTATGTTGCGATTTGCGATGATTGCGATCCGTGATATTGTGATTTTGCGATATTGCACAGCAAATCGCAGATCGCATTATCGCGGATTCTTCTAGCGCGTTGTCCAAAGTAAATATTTTCATAAATAAATACCTGTTATGTGCTTTGATGTCAAAATTAATGAATGGATTGTTAATCATTGATGGAAAGGATTTTTTTTTTTTGATTGAAAGGTTGTTTCACGTTTAAAATAATATTTTTCATCCACCTTCAACATTTAAAACTATCCCGTCACCTTTCTCATATCATTACTCTCACTTAATTCGTAACACCGTAGGCGCGAAGGAGCAGAAGAATATACAAAGCATTCACAGAGCATTATGGGTAAGAAAGAGAAAGTTCCAAGTGCTGAACACAAAGAGATGGCTTCCTTATACGCAGACACTGCTTGCAACAAGGACGCTGGTATCACCACTTGGGAAGGGATGCATAATTTGCTTGAAGAAGAAAATCCCAGGATAATGGAAGCCGCGGCTACTACAGGATCAAGTAATTCCTCTGAAGCATCTCTTACAGAATTGGCTTGTTCATTTCTACACAGAATAGCAGCAAGACCGAGAATTCTTCCGTATACAGATATGGTAAAATGGGTGCTGGATAACACTGATATTTCAGACAGGAAATTTAGAACTCCAGGACAAGAACTCATCGGGTCATTCACTACAGAAGATTTGAGGCTTATGTATCACTTACCAGAACCTCAGGCGACTTACAACAAACAATTTATGGAGAAATTCGCCAGAGAAAATGCAAATTTGGTGGAATGCACCAAGGAATGGACCAAAAGAGAGGAACCATTGAAGAAAAACAAACACGGTATGTACAGTACTGGTTCGCTAACATCTCCATATTGTTTTGCTGCTGCTATGTTATGCAGGCTTTTTGGAAAGCCTGACATAAATATGGTCTTGCCTGAATGGCTCCCTTTGTTGAATGCTGTTGTTAACGCTACAATTGTAGACTGGGCCAAAATCTTGTCTGATAATTTGGCCACTGCTATTTTCAATTACCAGTCTAAACGAACTGTTTCTCAAAGGATTTATCCTCCTTTTTATCTATCTGCCTATGTTATGGATTCAATTTGTTTTGTTTCTAAATTCCCTTTGATGGGTTGGCAATGGACAATTCATGATCCCTTGCCTATTCATGTCTATCACAAAGAGTTGTGGGAATCAAATTTTGTTCCTCATTTTTACAAAATTTGCCATGGCATAATTCTACCTCTGTATAGAATATTGTATAATAAGGATGCTCCAAGGTTATCCCCGGAAGTAGAAGTCGACATTTTCCCTGTCGCAAGATGGTTTGGAGAAGAGTTGTTTACTTATGTGAGGGTTTTTGGAAGTTCTGCTTCCCCCCATGTTTTACCCCTGTATGTTCCGGATAAACTTGTAGCTCGGGAGATTGCTTATCAAACCTGTGGTGAAGGAGGTTTGACAAAGGAATTAAAAGAGAAGAAGAAGGGCATTTGGCCACAATTTCCCGTAGCCTGTGGAACATTTTCATTGTTTGATGTTGGTCACGCATTCAAAGAGGTAAGCAATATTACATGCTTACAACTGTTCAAGTTTTCGAGAAGGTTATTTGATCCAATTGATGTTGTTAAAAATTTCACCACTGCAATCAAAGTAAGAGTGTTTTCTGGAGAAGAAGATCCTTTTGATGATATGTTTCAAACAAAATGTTCATTTAAAGAAGTTTTGCATTTAGCTCAAACACAGTTATCCCCAGAAGAATTTCAGGAATTTAAAGTTTATAGAGAGAGAAGACTAACTACTATCCCTTTGGAAAATTTACGCTTGGAACTCGCAAGGGAACCAAATCCTAGTGTCAGTCTTAGTGGCAGCTCAGATACAGAAAATTCTAAGTCGAAGTCTGACAAAGAGACTTCTAAGCGTTCTAAAAAGATTGATAATGATGAAAGCTCAGTGAAGGATACAACTCAATCAAAAGAGCTTTCACAACAACAAACTTTTACCACTCCACAGTTGAATCTTCCACCTCTCAATGTACAACAACCGACAGTCAGGACTGAATTGGACAAAGAATGGGAAACTTTTAATCAATTTCTTAATGTGGAAGGACAGAATATACAGACCCCTATACAGACAACAAAAGTTTTGAGCACGGGAATAAGTGGCAACGTCACAGAAACTGAGCATATACCTATCACTCCCTCTTTTGAAATTGTACTCAATATAGAGGACATTCCTCCTCTAGATGTATTCTACAGCCCGCAGTATAAAGCAGTAGTGAGGAAGCAGAGGAAAAAGAGAAAGTTAGAGAGCTCAATCTCTACTGAGGCAGAACAATTAGATGTCTTATGGAAGGATCCTACTACGGATCCAACTGATAATCTTACCAAGTTATCTCAGATTATAGGAGCTTATGCCTCCGCAACTATTGACAAAGCATCCGAGGTAAGGCTATTATTAAATGAAAAAGAAGATCAGATACAAGTTCTGCAACAACAATTGCAACAAGCCCGTGCTAACAGTGAAGCACAGATAAAACTTGAAGAGTTACAGCAAGAGCTTCAACAGATGCAAATTGGATATCAGAAAAGTTTGGCAAATAAAGAGAAACAAATACAGATTATCCAAGAGGAGCACAAAGATGACCCTAAGCTTCCAGAGTTTATTTCAGAGTCTGTTTCTTTGAACAAACAACTACTGCAACAACAAGACATATTATGCCAGAAAATCTCGCAATACAACTCTTTTTGTCAAGAAAGTGATAAAATCACTAATCATGTCGTAGAATTACGACATGATTATGATTTAACTAATGAAAGAGTTACTAATTATATAGCATCGCAAAATACAGAGGAAGGAAGAAGAGCAGGAGCACCGATCATCAAGGATAGTCATAAAGAACTGCTTTTCAACAATTGTGATGTACAACTCAAAGAAGCAAAAAAAAGCAGCAGAGGAAGCAGCTACAGTAGCAGGAAATATTACTGATTGTGTGAATGAAAATTTGCACAAAGTTAATTTGATTTGAGAGATTACTCCGGGACACCTTCCGCAAGCATAACAATTACAAACAGAATGGAGGCAAAAGGCTGATGAAAAGGCAAAGTCAATTCAAGAACTGACAAGATTAAACTGGGATTCTTACTGGACATATCTAGTAAAACCCCACAGTCAACGCAGTGCGCTTAATTGCATCATTAATTTTGCTGAGAAAATGGCTCCTACACTTGTCGATTCTGTCTTTTCAGGGCAGTTGAAATCTGAAGTCGGTCAACCACCTCTTCTCAAAGCAATGCTGGATGCTTGCAAGATCAAAGATCAAATTCATAAGTAGATAGCTGATAGTCTTTATTTTTAGATTTAGTTTTAGTTTTACTATATTTTTTCCTAGAAAAAGGATGGTCATTTAAACCGAATCCTAAATTTTTGTAATAAACTATTTTTAGATTTTAGTTATTAGTATTTAAACCCTTCTCATGCATTTAGAGAAGGGTCCTGAAATTTGTCAAAAACTTATCCTCAGAACATGCACTTCTGCAACCTTAGAGGAGGTTTTGATGAATGAATGGAACGAGATTTATTGATATCCGTGTCTAATATCTGTTACTGATGTTGCATTTCTGTACTCTTGATAGATGTTGGATTAAGAAAGAGATAAATCATTATTGCTTCTAGCTCATGAGTAGAACCAGTTATAAATGGTACTTTTATCTCTTAATTGTTTCTGTTTTTGTGTTAAAAGTGATATTTATGTTTAGTTGTTTATATGTTAATGTTTGAATATTTGAGTTATCATTTGGCATTTTTGTACGGTGATAATTATTTATTTGTGCTTGATATATGAATAGCTTAATATGCGATATGTTTTCCACAACTGTTTTATCTAACTTTTTATGTGAAATAGTTTATCTTTATTGAATTCTTTTCTCATAATAATTGAATGACTTTATTATCAATTGTTATCTGAAATCCTTTTAGATCGCATATATTGAAATATTACATCCCGGGTTAGTTTAGAATTAGATATTTCTTAGAATACGGTTTACATATGAATAGATTAGAAATAGATTAAAAGCATTTTACTTAGGAATTTTAGAAAATAAATATCAAATCTCAAACACACACACACATATTGGGAAACTGGTCCCATTATCCCCAGTCGGACCCACTACACCAAACGGAAAAGTAGCTGCTAACCAAGGTCCGGACCGGGTGGGTATCCCCCTTGTTGTAGACCTGATTTTCGGGGCTTCAACATATTTGGCGCTAGAAGGAGGGCCTCAAACTATGAATGGCAAGTGAATCTAAATCTAAATACCATTCTAAGAGTAAATCACCCTCACCATCTTCCCCGAATTCTCCATCATACTCAGAAATTTTAAATCTAGAACCAGAAGTCGAAAGAAGAACAGACACTGCCACAAACCCTGACTTTTCAGAAGAATCTGCTATTGAACCTCCTGAAGTCGAATCTTTGATTCATAAACTTCAACGATTTTCAATATCACCTCAAAGGTCTGATAAATCTCAAGGCAGTGTGACTTCGCAATATAATCCTGCTCATCCTCTCACTAGATTACAGAGTGAAAAGCTTGGCATTCAGCCAACTGAGTTACCTCTACCTACAAGAAAAAGAGCTAGGAAATCACCCAAAGGGTCTGACAGTGAGACTCTTTCATCATCATCATCCATCTCAAACACTTCATCGTGAAGTCAACCACCCACTCCTCTACTTCAGACTATTGTCCATCAGTCCACTCAATCTTCCACATCTCCTTCTCAAGTCATAATATCTTCATCTTCACAGTCACAAATATTATCATCTGCACTTTCATCTGTTAGAAGTTCAGTGATGGCCCAAATGCCATGGAATAATCTAGGGGCAGTCTTTATGCCTGCACCCTTGAGTCAAATACCGGCCCATTCTGAAAAATGGCTGCCTAAGTTTAATCCTGAAGTAGGCATGCTAGTAGAAGAACATATCAACAACTTTATGTTATCCATAAATCTCAATGGAGTTGTTAATGAAGATGATGTTGTCCAACTTTTTCCCTATACCCTACAAGGAGCAGCTGGATCATGGTATTTCTCATTACCATCTGGATCTATTACTAGTTGGGATATCTTTCAAGATCAATTTTTGACTAAATTTGGTGATGACAGGTCTACAACAACATTGATCAATGATTTATCTAATCTTAGAGTTGATTCAAAAGAACTTGTCAAGGATTTCAATTCTCGTTTCAATAAATTGTTAAACAAAATTCCTACTGCTTCCAAGCCTAGCGAAGAAGTGCGAAGTGAATGGTACATTTCTGCTTTGCCATCAAACATAGCAATCTTTGTTGATAGGGCTAATAAAACAACTTTAGCAGACAATATGAAGGAAGCAATAGCAGTAGAGAAACGAATCATTGCTTTAGAAAAGAAAAATGCAATAGAAGAACGGAAATACAAGAAGGTCACTTTTAAGGAAGATCCCAAGAAAAAAAAACCAAAAGATCCATTTGATTTAGAAGGATTGCAAAACGTTTTGAAAACCATGTCCAATGAAATGGTTGATATCAAGAAACAAGTAGCAGAAACATCTTCTAAAAAGTCTTTCAAGCCTTTTAGAAGAAATCCTTCAACTGATTCAAAACCACCAAATGCTATTACAAATGCTGAATCAGAAGAAGAAGAAGAAGAGACTGTTACTGAAGAAACTACTCATGAAGAAGAGGTGGTAGAAGTACAAGGCATGTGGGATTTCATCCTCCCAGATGAGGAAGACCAAGAAGCATTCCCGGTTAGCACTAGAAGTAGAAATCAACTTGATCCTCCTCAATCTACTCCTAAACCAAAGAGCGCAAGCTCATTGGCTAAGGATAAAGTCACACCCAAGAAAACAACATCCAAAGCAATTCAAACTAGCTCAGTCCAAACAGATTCATCAATTCCATCAAGAACATTGATTGTTCTGGATGAAATGGAATATAACATTATAGAAGATATGAAGAAGACTAGGGCTAACATCACTTTTTATGAATTGAGCAAGTTAAAACACCAGCAAAAGGTACTTTTGAAAGAATTACATGTTGTACCAGAAAAACCTTTGCCCGACCCTGTAATTTCTCAAGCTTCTAATGACATGGGAAGACCTCCAACTAATTCAATCAGTAAAGTTGATCTTGAAAATATCGCTTTAATTGGAGGAAGGTCCAGATCTCATACTCCTCCATTTCTTCTTACTTATGAAGTTTTTAATAAAAATTTGCATAACTGTTTAGTGGATTCTGGAGCTTCATCTAATATTCTACCAAAATCAGTATGTGCAAAATTGAACGTTCAACCACAAAAATCTGTTGTGCGCATAGTACAGTTAGATCGATCACAAGTCGAAGTGATTGGCGAATTAAATCAGGTTACCATAAGGCTGTCATCAAATCCTAAGGTATGTCAAGTCATTGATATTTTAGTTGCAGATATTCCAGAATTTTATGGCTTAATTCTTAGCAGAGATTGGTCAGAAAAACTTCATGGATACTTTGCAACCAATTGGTCGCACATGTGGCTTCCTTACAATGGTAAACCAAATCAGATAAAGGTTGAACGAGAAAAGCATCAGAAATACATAGTAACAGAACTGGAAGGAGAGAATGAACCAGTTGCATACAACAGTAATATCATTG
This sequence comes from Pinus albicaulis, assembly GCA_034641835.2. Lineage (NCBI taxonomy): Eukaryota > Viridiplantae > Streptophyta > Pinopsida > Pinales > Pinaceae > Pinus > Pinus albicaulis. Next base: position 661,527,665 of record CM076569.1, on the reverse strand, counting down.
GCAATTATTCAGTTGATTATTTCTTAGGAAATTTCAATGCTCATACTTCACCTTATTTAGAACATTCTGTTTTATCTCAAATAGAAATTTTTTCTCAAATAGATAGTTCTAAATGTATTAATTTTGTAGATACTCCTGTAAATAAATCTTTATTTTGGAAATTATTTTTTGATGGTTCTAAGTCTAATGAAGGAGCAGGAGCAGGATGCGTGTTGGTTAGTCCAGAGGGAAACAAAATTATGCTAACTTGCAGACTTGAGTTTGAATGCACTAATAACACTGCAGAATACGAGGCTTTAATCTAAGGGTTATATAAAGCAATCGGATTGGATATCAAATATCTGCAAGTTTTCGGAGATTCAGAAATTGTAATCAAACAGGTACGTAATACTATACATTGTTTATCAGGTCATTTAAAGCATTATCAATCTTTAGTTCAAGATCTGACTGAACATTTTATAGCATTCAATATTTCACCAATTCCTAGAATCCAGAATGCTAGTGCAGACCTCTTAGCCAATGTAGCCTCTAAGCTTATTCCTGCAGAAGACTTTAGTCCTGATCGATTTTCAATTGAATTAATATTTAGACCTTCGATTCCTGATAACGTTACCAATTGGAGAATTTTCAACGATGATCCTGATATTGTAAGCTTCCTCACATCTGAAGGATCTTATACCAATCAGATAATCGATGAAGACCAACATGACAAACAATTACAACATGATAGCACTAATAATGCTATTCCAAAGTCAATTGTCAAGTTAGAAGACCTTTATGATTTGAAAGACCGATTTAAAAGATCTACCAATTCAAAATTACAAAGTTCAACTTTGAATTATGAATTAGTAAATCTAGGAACTAATACCAAACCACAGAATATCAACCTAGGCCTTGGTCTAACTCCTAAAGAAAAATAAGCATATGTTCGTCTTTTGAAACAATATAAAAGTGTCTTTGCTTGGAACTACGATGAACTCAAAACTTATGACACTTCTATCATCCAACACACTATCCCAATGATAAATGATGAGAAACCTGTACAACAAAAGCTCAGAAAAATCCATCCCAATCTAGAAAATCAAATCAAATCTGAACTCAATAAGTTATTGAAAGCCAAAATTATTTTTCCTGTTCGACATTCTAAATGGGTTTCCAATATGGTTCCTGTTAGAAAGAAAAACGGAGATATTAGAATTTGCATTGACTTTCAAAATCTTAATAAAGCCTGCCAAAAAGATAATTTTCCTTTGCCTCCCATGGAGCAAATATTACAGGCAGTTGCAGGATCAGAATTAATGTCTTTCTTAGATGGTTTCTCTGGCTACAACCAAGTATTAGTCCATCCAGATGATCAATTGAAAACTACATTTAGAACCAAATGGGGCACTTATGCATATCAAAAGATGCCTTTTGGTCTGATCAATGCTGGTGCCACATTTCAAAGAGCCATGGACATCGCTTTTAAGGGATTAGTTAACAAATCAGTGGTAATTTATTTGGATGATATAACTGTATATTCCAAAAAACGAAGCAATCATCTTAGAGATTTGAAGCAGATCTTCCAACGTTGTCAAAGGTATGGAATTTCACTTAACCCGAAAAAATCCTTTTTTGCATTAAGTGAAGGAAAACTTCTTGGATTCATAGTGTCAAAATCTAGAATTCATATTGATCCTGATAGAATCAAGGAGATTTCTGAAATATCTTTACCTCACAACAAGAAAGCTATGCAATCTTTCCTCGGCCAAATTAATTTTGTAAAGAGATTTGTACCAGATTTTTCAAGAATTGTATCTCCTTTACAAACAATGATTAAAAAGAATTCAAACTTCAAATGGGGCCAAGATGAATATGAGGCATTCAATCTAATCAAACAAGCAATCATTAATGCTCCATCTTTAGCAACTCCAAATTTTTCCGATCCTTTTATTTTGTACACATTTGCCTCTGATAAATCTTACGTTGTGATTCTCACTCAAGCAAATCAAGACAAAGCAGAAGCCCCAATTGCTTTCTTCAGTTCAAATTTATAGGGAGCTGAGTTGAATTACTCAGATGTGGAGAAACAAGCTTACGTTGTTTTTAAAGCAATTAAGTATTTCAGACCCTTTTTACTTAAAACCCATACAAAAATCATAGTACCGTTCCCAGCAGTAAGAAATATTTTAGTCCAAAAAGATGTGGGTGAGAAAAGAGCTAATTGGATTACTGCCTTACAAGAATATGATGTTGAGATCAAACCAGCAAATATTGTAAGAGGTCAAGGCTTTTGCAAAATACTAGCTGGAGCATCACAGATTTCTAAAAAATCATCTGAAGAGATACAAACGTATGAGGTAAGCCTAAACGATGTTGAATCATTATATGCTGATATCATTTTTTATCTAAAGAATGGATATGCTCCTCCAAATCTCGATCACACCAAGAAAAGAGCTTTAAGGTTGAAGGCTAAACAATATCAGCTTGTAAACGATGTTCTTTTTAAAATGAATTACGATTATGTTCTTCTTAGATGTTTGGAGAAATCTGAAGCTGAAAAAGTCTTGCAGGAACTTCATGATGGGCCAGCAGGTTGACATTATGCTGGAGATGCTACTGCACATAAAATTCTTCGCGCAGGCTATTACTGGCCCACTTTATTCAAAGATTCACATAGCTATGTAAGAAAATGTCAAATTTGTCAAACCGCAGCTGGAAGACAAAAGAAACCATCATTTCCATTACAACCAGTAAACATTGAACAACCTTTTGATCAATGGGGATTGGACATAATAGGTGAGATCGTTCCTCACTCTTCTAAGCAACATAGGTATATCATTACCGCAACTGATTATTTTACGAAATGGGTAGAAGCAGTCCCTCTCAAGACTGCTAATGCTGAGCACATCATTGAATTCATAGATCAGTTCATAATCACCAAGTTTGGTTTACCTTCTGCTTTAGTGTTTGACAATGCATCATATTTTTCTGGTAATGCTATGACTGAATTTGCACTCAAGAGAGGTTTTAAACTTAAATATTCTGCCAACTATTATCCACAGGGAAATGGGTTAGCTGAATCCACAAATAAAAACTTAATCAGAATCATTAAGCGAACCATTGATCAAAATCATAAAAATTGGCATAAGTCTTTAATATATGCTTTATGGGCAAATCGAATAACACAGAAGGCTTCTATTGGCACTTCTCCCTTTAATTTAGTTTATGGGAAAGAAGTAGTTCTTCCAACTCATTTAGCAATTCCTTCTTTGGCCTTAGTTCAATATATAGATGAAGTACCAACTTCTTCCTTGCAACTAAGACAGATGGAAATAATTAAGTTAGAAGAACAACGAGAAAAAGCCAAAATAACTCATGCTCATCATCAAGCATTAGTAAAAGCTTCCTTTGATTCAAACATGATAACTAGAAAAGACTTTCAGGTTGGAGATCTTGTTTTAAAATGGGACAAGGCTCATGAGGAAAAAGGAAAACATACGAAATTTCAACGAATGTGGCTTGGTCCTTTTCAAATTGCAGAAATCATAAGTCCATCTACTTTTATGTTACAGGATTTAACAGGCAAAAGAGAATCTTTACCTGTTAATGGACAAATTCTCAAAAAATATTTTCCATAGGAGATCATTCTTCTATTTTGTATATTAGTTTTCTTTATTGTCAAAATAAAACAAGTTGTTAATAGTTACATTTGGAATTCACAAAGAAGATACGAATTCTCTTTTTAGATTTTGTTTTTTTTTCTACTTTTATAAATAGAATTCTTTTCAGAATATTGATCATTATTATTCAAAGATACAGTTATAAACTTTAGCCTAGAAATGATACTAGTTTCAACTTTGAAAACTTTGATGAAAGGCAACTTTTAGTGAAAAATTGTTTTATATCAATTCAATGAAAGGTATCAATAACAAAACAAAGTTTCTCTATAGAAAAGTTCCTTCCAAAAAACTCTACCATTGTCGTCCAGAGCTATCTTAAGGAAACAATGATATCCTCCCCGCTTAGAAAATTACAATCTTCAAAGAATTATCCAATGATACACTTTTTAACTTAAAGAGTAATAGGTCTCATCATGAGCCGACTTATCATGATCATAGATATTATATCTTGCTGACTTTGCCAATACTGCATACCATAACAGGGCAATGACTCAAGATTGTTGCAATCAAAAGACAAGGGGTCTCATCACGAGCCAGCTTGTTCAGCAAAGTTATAAATCAAGTGAATGGCATTGTCATGAGTTGGCTACCAAACCAAGACATTGTTCTTTAAGAATAAAAAAGAAAAACAAAAGCAATAAGTGTGAATATGGATTTCTCTTTGAAAATTGTATATTTCTCTAAGTAGGATATAGGATCATTGCTGGGTAACAGGTAACCCTGTCGAGGCTATAAACGCTTGCTGGCAGCAGTGGCTCTACCTACGAAAAATGAGCATATTTAAAGTTGATTTATAGAGAAGCCTTTGTTTTTATCTTTTTAACCCAAATAATGACTGATGTAAATACAAGGACTAGCTTGAGGAAGTGAATAATCAAAATTTGAATATAGAAGAAATGAAATATCATTTATAGATTAAAGTGTAATGTACTTTGTCTTTTTATAATAAAGTTTGATTTTCTGGAAAATTTTCTATTTTAAAAAGTTTAGAAAATTCAAAAGAAAAATAGAGATAACTGGTTCTTCCAAGTGAATCGCCAATTGTTGTGGCCAGCAACAACCCCCCTTCTTATTTAATATTAGTAATAATACTAAATAAGTGGGGACCCTTAGTCAAAAAATACAAAAAATTAATTAGTATTTATTTCCTTTCTCAAATAAAACTTACTATCATAACTTAGGGAAATTCCTTTGAAAATCTTTAAAATAAACCTAAGTTTATGATAGATCAAAATATAATCTTTCTTTGAAGAAAAATTACCGCATCCATCGCAAAAAGTGGATATTCTTTGTAAAAAGCAGAATCTTTTAAAATTTCGATTCCGCGATATTGTGATAGCATGATCCCAAAGAACTATACATTAAAGTACTGATCGCAAACCGCATATCGCAGAAAAGTTGTTTAATAAGTTATATTTTCTGAAATTGCGATTTCACGATTTTGCGATATTGCGGTTTCGCGATGATTGCAATCTGCGATATTGCAATTTTGTGATATTGTACAGCAAATCGCAGAGCGCATTATCGCAGATTCTTCTAGCGAATTTTCCAAAGTAAATCTTTTCATAAATAAATATCCGTTATGTGCTTTGATATCAAAATTAATGAATGGATTGATAATCATTGATGGAAATGATTTTGTTTTGATTGAAAGATCGTTTCATGTTTAAAATAATATTTTTCATCCGCCTTCATCATTTAAAACTATCCCGTCACCTTTCTCATATCATTACCCTCACTTAATTCGTAACACCGTAGGCATGAAGGAGAAGAAGACTATACAAAGCATTCACAGAGCATTATGGGTAAGAAAGAGAAAGTTCCGAGTGTTGAAAACAAAGAGATGGCTTCCTTATACGCAGACACTGCTTGCAACAAGGACGCCGGTATCACCACTTGGGAGGGGATGCATAATTTGCTCGAAGAAGAAAATCCCAGGGTAATGGAAGTCGCGGCTACTGCAGGATCAAGTAATTCCTCTGAAGCGTCTCTTACAGAATTGGCTTGTTCATTTCTGCACAGAATAGCAGCAAGACCGAGAATTCTTCCATATACAGATATGGTAAAATGGGTGCTGGATAACACCGATATTTCAAACAGGCAATTTAGAACTCCAGGACAAGAACTCATCCGGTCATTCACTACAGAAGATTTGAGGCTTATCTATCACTTACCGGAACCTCAGGCGACTTACAACAAACAATTTATGGAGAAATTCGCCAGAGAAAATGCAAATTTGGCGGAATGCACCAAGGAATGGACAAAAAGAGAGGAACCATTGAAGAAAAACAAACATGGTATGTACAGTACTGGTTCACTCACCTCTCCATATTGTTTTGCTGCTACTATGTTATGCAGGCTTTTTGGAAAGCCTGACATAAATATGGTCTTGCCTGAATGGCTCTCTTTGTTGAATGATGTTGTTAACGCTACAATTGTACACTAGGCCAAAATCTTGTCTGATAATTTAGCCACTGCTATTTTCAATTACCGGTCCAAACGGACTGTTTCTTAGAGGATTTATCCTCCTTTTTATCTATCTGCCTATGTTATGGATTCAATTTTTTTTGTTTCTAAATTCCCTTTGATGGGTTGGCAATGGACAATTCATGATCCCTGCCTATTCATGTCTATCACAAAGAGTTGTGGGAATCAAAGTTTGTTCCTCATTTTTACAAAATTTTCCATGGCATAATGCTACCTCTGTATAGAATATTGTATAATAAGGATGCTCCAAGGTTATCCCCGGAAGCAGAAGTCGACATTCTCCCTGTCGCAAGATGGTTTGGAGAAGATTTGTTTACTTATGTAAGGGTTTTTGGAAGTGTTGAAGAGGTAAATCCCCTCTGCGGACAGAGGCGATCCCTATTAGCCCAGAACGGGTCTAGAAACAATCATCAAATGCTACAGCGCAAGTTCCTAATTGCAAATAAACAGACCAACGATGGAGGCCTACCTGGATTCCAACGCTATGATTCGTAGAAGAGACAGTGTTCCGGTTCTTCAGCCTCGGCAGATCACGATCCTTATGATCCCCATGAATGGACACCTGCACATGCAAGAAACAATACGAATACAAGCATAAAATCCAGAATACGCAACTATATATCAATCAGTAAGGATATAACTCATCATTATCATAAGTGAAAAACAAAGTTGAACCATAATCAGTAGTCATTCATTAATAAGCAATTGAAAGAGAGTACAACCAATGTTCTGACGCTGAGGTCTCCTTCGGAGGGGTCTCCAGTCGTACACGTCTCGCAAAGCCTGTCAGGGATGGGACAAGCCTCTCTTAGAGTCTCTCGACGATAGTCTCCTTGCTTGAGTTTGGCCTTAAGGGAAGAATGAGGGCTCTTGTAGCATTAAGGCTCTTGGGAATTTGAGAACTTGGTTCTTCAAGACGAATTTCTTCAAGACTAGCTTGCAATGGCAATGAGAAAGCTTTTATAGATGGAGGAAGGGGAGTTGGGATCCCTATAATTGTGGGATTGGCCCTATCATCAAGGAAGCTTCCATGAGAGGTGGAAAACCACTTCCTCTTTATGGAGATCCGTAGCCAAACATCCCAACTCAAGATAGAAATCAGTCCAGGAATTTGTTAGGATGAAACTTCCGCCATCTTATTTTAAAAAACACTCCTTAAATTGGCTGGTGCGACTACGACTCTGAGACAGAGCGCCAGTTGGCGTGGCCTCTTTGTAGGATTTCCTTCATTGGCGCGAGTGATGAACTGGCTAACCGCGCCAATGCAAAAAGGGATGTTTTTATGGTTTTTTGCAAGGAGATGTCTTTAGGGCAATTGAAGCTCATGTTTAGAGGAATGCAATGATAATGGTCTCAAGGCATGACATTTCTCACAGGTCACATAATGGGCCCTCCAATGTGCGAGACGGGGAATGGTAGGGACGGTGACAAATTACTGTGTAACAGATGCCCCCTAAAGCATGAGGCCCGAGCGAGAGAGAAGGGTGAAATGCTTTATGAGAACGTGTCCAACTGAAGCTCCGCCGTCAGAAAACCTGCGTGGAGAAATACAACTGATATCTCAAGTACATGATGTATATGTGGTATGGATGCAGCCATCCAAAATAGAATATACAATATGTTGAAAAATCAGCAAGATGATGGAGCTTAGTGAAATGAAGTCGCCTTCACTAAGTGGGCCCGCAGTAAATTCTCAAATAAAGTCTATTTTTACTCATGTCTATTTTTAGACATATGGAGCATGGTCCAGGTTGGGTGATGTTGATCTCTTTGGAGTATTGGTCATGTTGGTAAAAATAGATGGACCTCTATTTTTTTACCTATAGGTCGATAGCGAAGTCTATTTTTAGACCGTTTATCCTAAAATAGGGAAGTCAAATATTATTTACCCTTTATAATATTTGATCTAAACAAAGCAGCTTACTCTCGAGCACTTCAGCTTTGAGCTCGGGAAGTGGCCATGGCCTATGCATCTCATGCAGGAATTACGCTTATTCCTAAGGGTTTGATGGCATCATGCATGGTTGACTTTGCTTAAGACTTCGTGCGTGTTTGGTGGAGTTAATGAGACAAATAGTGGAGTTGGGTTTGTGTTCTGTTTGTTTTAGTTGAACTAGTTGGGATTAGTCAACTAACTAATCAACTAGATATGAGTGGAGTAAATTAAATAATATTTAATTTACTAAATATTAACTCATTAGTCAACTCCAGAACACTTCAGTTCACTACAGTGCATGATCAGTTCAGTGGAGACCAGTGGAAGAGGTAGATGAAAGGGTGAGTAAAGCTATCAGTTGGTAGATTTGTTTTGCATGAGATTTGCATTACACTTGGAGGAATTGTCCATGACAATTACGCAATCAAGGCAAGGGGATTCGAACCTTGAACCTCTTCATATACAGGCCATGATTTCACAATAGAGGCAAGGCAATTAGTGGTGTGTTTTGAACCAGTAACCTGTTCAAAACTGAGCTAGTTTGTGTGTAACTTTATGAGAAAGTATTGAGTACTTGTGAGGAGTATTGTACTGAGTTTGTTACATGATTTCTCCATTATAATATACACAATAGCTACGGGGTTTTCAGCTATAAGCTTTCCCCATACATACTGTGTTAATTTGTATGATGATTTGATGTGTTATCGCTTGATTTTATTTCCGCATGTGTGATGATCTGAGTGGAAGAGATTATGTGTTGCATATAAATTCGAATTGTATGTGATCAAGATAGTCTTGGTGGATAATTAATCATTATTCAGCAAATTTCTACACAATAATCCAGATCCAAGGTATGGTCGCAGCCATCCAGTGAGGATCGATAAATAGACTCAGGTATGGTCGCAGCCATCCAGTGAATAAGTCATGTAAATAATAATCCACAAAATCGCAGCCTGGATTACAACAGACACAATCCAGGGTCTTGCGCTCCATCTCAACCCGAACAAAGTACAAGTTCAAGCATGCGAATATGTGAGCTAAAGTTGAACATGCAAGAACATCGTCTGATTACCAGCCAATGATGAAAGTTGTTAACAGACGCGAGAGGAACCACCAATACTGACGATGGCCCTCAAGGTACTACAGGTACAATATACGGCATGTGAATCAATGAGCTGGCATCGAACACCCATAGATTCACTCGATCGGAGGCCAATGATGAAAACCTCACGTCGAATGCGAAGAACCTGCCATTGAGGCATGCAAGCTCCAAGGTACCATAAGGGAGTCTCTAGATCAGCTTCCTGGATAATGAGCTGAAGTCGACAGGAAGTGACTTTGATCGAAGGTGGGCCATAATTTTTCCCACATGATCGACATGAGACAGAGGAACATGATGTTTTGTTGTGAATCAGGATCGTATGAGAATCAGAGGAAGGTTGATACTTGCAGAGGTCAACTTCTCTTGAACATATAACGGCACAAATAGTGGTTTTGGCAGTATTTGACATCAATGGATCAGAGGTCAATGGTGACGAGGCAATGAGAAAATGAGAGGTCAAAAGGGATTATCCAAACCCACAACGGAAAGGTGAAGAATGAGATGAGATGTCCCCAACCCGACACGAATGCAGATAAGTGCCATGTTCAAGAGCGACATACTGCCGACACGACAATGATGATGGTTCCATTTTTCCCCCACCATTTCTGGCGAGTACCCCAATTATGTTTGATAACAAGCTTGAAGAGGATAGTGTATGCTTGTAATATAAGTCTTCCCTTCGGGCGAATCCATCCTAGTACATTTAATGAGCCCTAGGAAGGAGGAACTCGGTCAACGTCATTTCGACTGAATCCAATGTCATCAGGGTTTAACGAGTCTGAAAAAGGATGAACTCGGCGTCTTTTCATGTTTAGAGAGTTTGAAAAGACAGCAGAAAAGTAAACTCCAGCGGTCCCTTTTCATAGATAGTTCCTCGGATTCGAAAAGGTAGAAAACAATATCCGAGAAAACCTCCTAGTCGCGATAGGCTAGGGTATTCCTTTTTCGTAAATAATCCATCCCAGCCCGAAAAAGGGGTAAACGTATACTGGGTAGATTTCGTTCCGCAGCCGCTTTAACAAGATCGAAACGACAAGGGCCTCGACAATCTTTTCATGTTTAGAGAGTCAGAAAAGAGCTGAAAGATGACTCCAAAGTGACTTTTTCGTGTTTTTACCGAGTCCGAAAAAGTATAAAATACAACTCGTTTCACCGTTTACGTTGCATAAAAACCTGTTGCTGCACATAAAGGCAAGTGTAAAATCCATTTTCGACAAAACATACGAAGTTTTAATGAAAAATGACTTTTAAAACTTAAAACAAAGCTCAAAAGTTATAAATAAGTCTAAATGGTAAAAATAAAATTACTTTTACTTTTTACCTGAGTGCAGAGCAACATTGGTCCATTTACTATGCAAACTTCTGGTGGCGATTACGACCGATCCGGGACACCATTCAGAGTTCCGTCAGTTCTAGGTAAAAGGTGCTTCCTCACACTTCATTTCAGTCCGTTTTTTAATAGTTTCCCATCATGCAATAGACTTCTGTGGCAACTTTTTGAATTTTTAGGGCTCCGCTCATTGGCGTGGGTATCGGGCACGGACCCACGCCAATGGCCTTTTATATGCAAAAGGCTCGCGCCAACTGGCGCGACTATTTCTAAAACAGCCGTGCCAGCGGCCAAACCCAATTTTCCGCCTAAAAATTCAACATTTTGATCAATTTGAATGGATTTTGAAGTTCAACAGAGATCTAATTAAAGGTTTGTGACCATGTTGATGCAGGAAACCGAGCAGAATGGTGATTGAGTGGAAAGAAAGAGAGCATGGGGAAGAGGACGAAATGGCCATGGGAAATGAGGCCTGTATGAATGCCCTCAGAAACTATGGGCTCAAGAAATTCTTCCTGACGCCTTGTTTACGAGCCCAACCTGAGCTACTTCAGTACCTGGTGAGCATTTGGGATGAACAAGAACAAGTATTCAAGCTACGAGACCAGGTGTTGGAACTGGATGTTTCTGATGTGTATTTCATAACCGAACTGTCATGCAAAGGTCTGGTACCCATACTGACAGGGAGCAGACCGTCAGGTGAGAAAATGGAGGAAGTGATGGCACGAGTGTGCCCACGGGCACAAATGGGATCAGGGAGTAAAAAGGTGGATATCCACACTATCCCCGATCTGGCACTACGAGTGTTGAGTCTCAAAAGTGTTTTCCATATTCATACATATTCCCATTATGTCATAACCATTTAGCTCTTATTTCATAGCCATTTTACCTAAAATCCTACATCAAGTAAACCATTTTCATAAATATATGGGTTAGGATCCTTGTTTTCCAAAGTTATTTATTTTATGTATTTAAAGTGAATTTATGATTAGAAACTAGAAAATTAACATAGTTTCATATATCTATATATGTGCTGTGAGTTTTGTGACATGTGTAGGTCAAAAAGGAGACTTCTAGAAGACTCTTATGTGGCACTCTAAGGCCAAATTCGAATTTGGTTGGAGAATATCATGGGATCATGAGAACATGTGTCTCACTTCCTTGTTGTATTGAAACTCTAAAAGGATATGTGTCTCACTTCCTTGTTGTATTGAAACTCTAAGAGGATATGTGTCTCATTTCTTAGTTGTGTTGAAACTCTAGAAAGACATGTGTCTTATCATTTCCTATTTTGATTGTAACTCTAGAGATGGAGGGAGAGATTCATGGACTCTCATTAATGAGATGACTCCTTATATTTTGTATAAATAGGAGAAGCTTTCTCCTATCAAGGGTAATGAGGAAGTAGTAAAAAAATAGTGAAAAATAGGAGAAGGAAAATAGAGAGTCTTTTGTAACAAAGTTTAAGATGGAATGGGATGTAGATTTGTGAGTTCTTTTTAATAGAGAAATTCAGTTCTTTGATGTTGTTTTGATTACAAATTTAAGGAGCTAAAGGATTTCACCAAATTGGTAGCAGAGGGCCCCTGCTATCCAAGGAGGCTTCTACATGCTTTCTAGATAAGTAGCTTTTAATTCATGTCTTGAATTATTTGTTTAACTGAAAGATCCTCATCATCTTACAATCATTATTTTTCTTAAAACGCTCTTCCAACATATCATTATTAGATGAAAAATATTTGGTTGTATTATGTTGAGTTAATTAGCATTTTCTGTTTTGCAATTAGATTAAAAGATCCTCATTATCTTACAATCATTCTTTTTCTTAAAACGCTCTTCCAACATATCATTATTAGATGAAAAAGATTTGGTTGTATTATGTTGAGTTAATTAGCATTTTCTGTTTTGCAATTAGATTAAAAGATCCTCATTGTCTTATAATCATTCTTTTTCTTAAAACTCTCTTCCAACATATCATTATTAGATGAAAAAGATTTGGTTATATTATATTGAGTTAATTAGCATTTTTAGTTGCAATTCCTTTCGTTAATTGTCACAGTTAGACTTATTCTAATAAAATCTTCCAAAATATCATTATGATGGATAAGGCATAACTGTGGTATTGTAGGTTTTAGTTGCTTGTTTACACTAAGTGGCATAGCCATTCTTACTCTTACAAAGCTCTTCCAAAATATCATAACAATGAGTAAGAAATAGCTGTGGTGTCTTAGATTTTAATTGTATTTGCTTTTAGTTTTACATTTATGATTCAATTTCATTGAATAATACAGCCAGGATTGTTTTACAAACTCTTCCAAAATATCATTCATCATGAACAAGATGGGCTGTAGAATTCCATAGACTAGTTGCATGTTAATTTAGTGAGAGTACTCCGGAGGTAGATTACATTTATGTTCCCAAAAACAATAAGAAAAACACATATAATGAAGTAAGGAAGAGGTCACTTAAGCACATATAGTGCACCACACTTCATCAGTTTACTAGCCCTGTTTGATAATTTATGTTAGCAATTTAGGATGCTAAATTGACTACACAACGAGTAGTACTACATACCATCACGCGGGCTGCGGGATCGCAAGCACCGCATGAAGCGACGAAAGCCCAACTCTTACTGGCTTCAGAGTGCATGAGTCCCATACTGTTTGACTAGGCCACAGTAGTAACGATCAACATCAAGAGACAGCTGACGAGATGCAAACAAGCCAAGCTGAAGCAGTTTGGCTATGGGTCCATCCTAGTATCGTTCATTCTGGAACGATTACCAATCTTCCAGGGCCAAGGGGCCGTCGTAGCGGAGCCGATACCACGAGAGCCGAGAATGGCTCGCTGGGCAGCACTAATGCCCAGAGCAGGAGGAGGCCAGAGTTTTTTTGGTGGTTGCGGCACCAGTTGATTGTAGTTGAGGACTGGCCTTATGCCGGGACAGACTTTACTGGAGACCCAGATCTCCCACTGCCGGAGGGAGAGGATTGGGACAAAGAGCTGGGTATGATATGTTTTTATTTTTTATGTTTTATGATTTTTTGTCAATACATGTCCGTTCTGACAGCAGTTACATGCGTATGTAGATGTTGGCCCAGAGAGACCAGCCGGGATGTCTCCTATCGCACGGAGAACTCAGCTTGCAGTCGATCCTCATGAGGAGGGCGCGGAAGGAGGAGAGTTAGTTCAGAACCTTGGGGGGATTTCCCGAGGGATTTCAGACTATGCCCGGCTGGCGGATGTACCATTAGCATATCAGAGACATACAGTGGGAGTGACTAGTCGCCTCCACTATCTACTGAGACGCCTAGTGCGTGCGGTGACTTGTTATCATGAGCACCATGCAGACTAGCCTCCTAGGGTTTTATTTCATGCATATTTTTGAGAGACGTGTCGTCTCCGGATGTAATAAGACGAACATGTATATTTTTTGATCTTATGCGACGCACACTATGTAAACATTTCGATATCTATATATATACATATCTATTTCTGGATGGGTTTTCCTTACATGTGATGATGTTTTTATATGTCATGCAGATATCTAATACAATGTTATCTAATGTATCAGTTGCATAACAAACGACCCAAATGAAAATTTCACACAATGTATCTAATCACACATTTCATTTTTACGCAAGCTTAAAAGCACACATGGACACACATATGCAAACTCTGCTTGGGAATGAGTTTTATTTTTATGCAAGCTTAAAAACAAACTATGCTTGAAATAAGGAAATGGGCATGCCCCCCAGCATGATGTCTCAATTTGAGGAACATGCCCCCCAAGCTTCAGTCCATTGGAAATGGAGTGAAGGTTCAACACAAGAGATTTGATCTAAAGTTAGCAAAACTCGAATTGAACAAGCTCACGTTTCATTATTTTAATGAGGTTGACACACTTAAAAGAACTATCCTCAAACAACTTGTTTCATTGTTTTAGGAGCTTGACACAAGTGGAGGAACTATGCTCCGACAGTTTTGTTTCATTTTTTAAGGAGATTGACACAAGAAAATGAACTGTGCTCCGACAGACTACTTGTCATGATGAACAAGAATCCATGGCTCCCAAGAGTCCCACACTAGGTGGGAGAATGACATCTTGGAAATCAAGACCCAATGCCCCCAGTACACTATGCACGACGGCGTCGTCACTGAGCGCGGGCACGGGGGAGGTAGCCACATAGTTGACCTACGGTATGGCAGATACAACGGGTGGATAAAAACCAGGAGGGGGTGATGGCGGGCTAGTTTCCACATTAGGACCAAAGAACGAAAGCTGATCAATGGTCACGATCTGTCCTTCATGCGGAAAATAAGCCACACGAAAAAGGGAGGAGACGAGCGCTCCCATGGCATAGGTGTAATCGCGCCCCAGGAGCAGATTAAAATCCTAGGGGCCTAGAACGACCATCACGTCCATATGGACGATTTTACCTCCCAAAGTAATAGGTAACCTTGGAAGGATCCCCAATGGTTGACTCGTCCTTCTGTTAAAAGCCAACAGACTCTGTGTAACAGGGGCAAGCGGCGACAAACCTAAAGCTTGCCATGTAGTTGAGGATAGAATACTAAGAGAGGCGCCTTCGTCTATAATGGTACTGGGTACAACCAGACCAAAAGCTTGTACTGTGATCTCGAACGGCACATAGGATGGAAGGCGAAATCCTGCAAATCGATTCCAATCAAAGGAAGCGACCAAACTACTCGGAGGGGCTACCATCGAACGAGAAGGTCTTCCCCTGGTGTTACGGAAGGAGGAGCACTCTCCATAACCTCCATCTTGAAGGTGGGAGGGGTATCCTCCAGAGCCTCCATGGTGGGAGGCAGAGGAGCAGCTTCTTGAGGTACGGGGACAGGAGAATCTTTCTCCAAGTCTAAAGAATCTGAGGAAACCAGAAGGACATGAGGGATGTGAGATCCACTCTCGACAGAAAATACCTGGTGCACCGTGGACAGGGCCAGCTCAACCGATCCCACGACTAATGGTTGGTCAGGGACGGATTCTTGAATTTGAATTTCTGACGGAGTGGGATGGACCAAAGATGACTCTTGACCAATCGTATCATCAGTAGGTGGAAGACTCAAGGAGAGCTGTTTATAACCAGCTGGGAGGCATGGTGTGTAAACAGTTGGGCTGTCCAAAACTCGTTTGGCTTCATCCATATAAGGACAAAGGTGAATGGCATGGTGCCCTTCACACAACTTACAGGGATTGGTGATCTTACCCTGCTTCTTAGGAGCTTTACCAGCACTTGCTGATGATGTGCCCCCAACCTGACTCTCGGAAGCCAAAGGCAACGGCGGGCGACCGTCGGACCAAGATTCAAGCACCTTGGGAATGCCAGGGCAGTCTCAAAGAAGATGGTCTCCCGTGCACAACATACAAGGGAACTTGACTTTCCGTGGAGGGTTGGAAGGTTTATCAAGAGGAGATATTTCAGAAACAGTGGCTGCACTTTTATCCTCTCGCTTATCAGACTTCTTCTTCTTTGTCTTCTTCTTCTTCTTCTTAGCCACCTAATTGCTTGAATCTAGACGTTCACCAGGCGAAGTAGAAGAGGAGGATGCAGAAATAGACGAAGAAGGGGAGAGGTCCACCTTGGAATCAACATGATGTTGCTCAGGTGGAGGAACTGATTGAACAGTAGCCGGGACATTCGGGACCACAGAGGTTGAAAACAACCAAACAGGCAACCCAACAGTTAACCCAGGAAGGGACAACATTGCCATATAAGGAGCACCAACATTTCCAAAAGGAGGAAATGGACCAGGATTCCCATCGGAGGCGATTCCTTGGTTGGTGAACTCTGGAAAAGTTGCCATCAGAAACGATCTTTAGAAAAACACCCTAAGGAAACTAAATTTAACCAGGAATATTTCGTGGGCAGTTAATTTTTAAAAAATTGAAACAAAACTCTTTTGTTTCATCTTTTAAGAGTCGAGAAACAGGAAAAAGGTGACTCTATCGCTTTTAGATTGGAAACAAGCGTGAAAGGACAAGCGCTTGATGACCTTTTCAAATTTAATGAGTCAGAAAAGATCAAATGACTACTCAGGAATACTAGGCAAAAGGGTGTACCAAATAACCGTGAACTGCAATATACACCTTGGTTTCAAAACGAAAGAGAAATCAACCAAGGACTTAACGTACGTGCAGGCAATCTCCCCGAATGCTGTGTCCGGTGTATCACGGGTATAGGGTGGCAGACTCGGCTTCCTATGGATAAAGGATAGAAACCTAGTGGGGTCTCCCTTTATATACGTGACGGTACTGGGAGCACAAGTCCGTACTAGCATTGTCTAAAGCCAAAAGGCGAACGACAGCTACTAGGTTTAAAGACCCCGGAACACGTCTCTAGCCTAGACCTTTAAATGTTGCGTTAATCTTTCAATGCTTCCTTAGGTAAATTGAGGAAATTTTATGGTTGATCTTCAATTATGTTTCAATTTCAAGGCCCTACTGTATGTCATATGACAATCTCCTGTATGCAGCTATATGAGAAAATAAAACTTTCCAATTCGATGAATGCTATCTAGTAAAGGGAAGAGCTTAAAGCAATGATGCAACAAACAACAACACTGCAAACGAAATCTTTCCAAACTAGATGACTTTCACTATGCAAAAGTAATTTCAAACATTCAACGATGCGAATAATGCAATGTAATCTATGAAAAATCCTCTTTTCCGAAAACTATGCAATTGTAATCTATGCACAATTTCCTTTTCTTTTTCAAATGATAAGAATGCACTCAATGCATTTTTCGATGAAATGATAATCTACTTAATGTATGCTTTCAATGAAAGAGAATGCACTCAAAGCAATTTTTAGTTTTCAATCACTAAACAATGTGATCTAAGTCCAATGATAAATCTCAAAAATACTTTTCGATGCAATGTGATCTAATGAATTTAAATGAAAAGAAAACTATGCGATGAAAACTAAAAGAACGCAAATCTCCTTAATGAAGGATGAATGCAAAAGAGATGTAAACAAACACTAAGAATGCAATCGTTGTTTCAAACACTTTGTAACGAAATTCCTCAAAAGGTGACAAAACATATGAGGTCAAACACAAAGAGGACTTCCAAAGCAAGAGATCAAAACAAGGCATCCATTCCCTTTTACATCAAACAATCATGGAAAGAAAACATCCCAAACAATGAGCAATGTAATCTATGCTCATACAAGGAAAATACTGGAAGGGAAAGACACACTGGTGAAGGATTTAGGGAAAAAGTCTAAATTTTCATACACCCTGAAATTGGCTCGACTTGTACATTGACAACTAGTGCCAACTGGCGCGACTTACACACTGACAACTAGCACCAATGGCCAATTGGCGCAGGTTGCTAACTGACAACAAGCGCCAACGCTTGAAAATGAAAAAACAAAAAATTTCTCCCAACCAAGACCAGACTCACCACTTCAAGCAGAGTCCAAAACAAACCCAGAAGCAAAGTACTGACCAAAAGAAGCTTCCGAACAAGGGTAAACCCTAGCACCTATAGGAAATGGCGCGACTGTCTGGCTGTAATCCGTGCTAGACAGGGAATGGCGCGAGTGATGAACTGGAAAACTACGCCAACTGGCGCGACTATCAGGGCTAAACTCGCGCCAATCAAGCCAACTATGAAAAGGTGAAAATTCGGAAAAAAAGAGGTCAGATCTGATCCTCTGGGGCTAAACCAAAAGCCAAACACAAAAAGAGCCAGCCAAAAGAGCCAATCAAGCAAGCAGAATCAAGAATCAACCGAAGAGACAAGACAATGCTCCAAGTGTTCAGTTTACAAACTAAACCGGAGATTGACTGAAGCAGCTTTGATCTACTCCGCTAATGCAGAGCAAAAGCATTTCGAAGGCTATCTGGATGCACTTCAGGCTCCGTCTATAGCTTACAAATCAAACAACAAGCTGAGTCCCCAGCAGAGTCGCCAAATTGTTGAAGAGGTAAATCCCCTCTGTGGACAGAGGCGATCCCTACTAGCCCAAAACGGGTCTAGCAACAATCATCAAATGCTACAGCACAAGTTCCTAATTGCGAATAAACAGACCAACGATGGAGGCCTACCTGGATTCCAACGCTATGATTTGTAGAAGAGACAGTGTTCTCGTTCCTTAGCCTCGGTAGATCACGATCCCCACGATCCCCGTGAATGGACACCTGCACATGCAAGAAACAATACGAATACAAGCATAAAATCTAGAATACGCAACTATATATCAGTCAGAAAGGATATAACTCATCATTATCATAAGTGAAAAACAGAGTGGAACCATAACCAGTAGTCATTCATTAATAAGCAATCGAAAGAGAGTACAACCAATGTTCTGACGCTGAGGTCACCTTCGGAGGGGTCTCCATTAGTACATGTCTCGCGAAGCCTGTCAGGGATGGGACAAGCCTCTCTTAGAGTCTCTCGACAATAGTCTCCTTGCTTGAGTTTGGGCTTAAGGGAAGAATGAGGGCTCTTGCAGCATTAAGGCTCTTGGGAATTTGAGAACTTGGAGATTCAAGACTTGGGCACTTCAAGACTAGCTTGAAATGGCAATGGGCAAGATTTTATAGATGGAGGAAGGGGAGTTGGGATCCCTATAATTGTGGGATTGGCCCTATCATCAAGGAAGCTTCCATGAGAGGTGGCAAACCACTTCCTCTCTATGGAAATCCGTAGCAAAACCTCCCAACTCAAGATAGAAATTAGTCCAGGAATTTGTTAGGATGAAACTTCCGCCTTCTTATTTTAAAAAACACTCCTTAAATTTGTTGGCGCGACTGCGACTCTAGGACAGAGCGCCAGTTGGCGCGGCCTCTTTGTAGGATTTTCCTCATTGGCGCGAGCGATGAACTGGCTACCCGCGCCAATGCAAAAATAAATTTTTTTATGGTTTTTTGCAAGGAGATGTCTTCTGGGCAATTGAAGCTCATGTTTAGAGGAATGCAATGATAATGGTTTCAAGGCATGACATTTCTCACAGGTCACAAAATGGGCCCTCCAATGTGCGGGATGGGGAAAGGTAGGGATAGTGACAAATTACTGTGTAACAGGAAGTTCTGCATCCCCCCATGTTTTACCCCTGTATGTTCCGGATAAACTTGTAGCTCGGGAGATTGCTTATCAAAACTATGGTGAAGGAGGTTTGACAAAGGAATTAAAGGAGAAGAAGAAGAAAATTGGGCCACAATTTCCCATAGCCTGTGGAGCATCTTCATTGTTTGATGTTGGTCACACATTCAAAGAGATAAGCAATATTACATGCATGAAACTGTTCAAGTTTTCGAGAAGGTTATTTCATCCAATTGATGTTGTTAAAAATTTCACCACTTCAATCAAAGTAAGAGTGTTTTCTGGAGAAGAAGATCCTTTTGATGATATGTTTCAAACAAAATGTTCATTTAAAGAAGTTTTTCATTTAGCTCAAACACAGTTATCCCCAGAAGATTTTTAGGAATTTAAAGTTTACAGACAGAGAATACTAACTACTATCCCGTTGGAAAATTTACGCTTGGAACCCGCAAGGGAACCAACTCCTAGTGTCAGTCTTAGTGGCAGCTCAGATACAGAAAAGTCTAAGTCGAAGTCTGACAAAGAGACTTCTGAGCATTCTAAAAAGATTGATAATGATGAAAGCTCAGTTAAAGATACAGCCCAATCAAAAGAGCTTTCACAACAACAAACTGTTACCACTCCACAGTTGAATCTTCCACCTCTCAATGTACAGCAACCGACAGTCAGGACTGAATTGGACAAAGAATGAGAAACTTTTAATCAATTTCTTAATGTGGAAGGATAGAATATATAGACCCCTATACAGACAACAAAATTTTTGAGCACGAGAATAAGTGGCAACGTCATAGAAACTGAACATATACCTATCACTCCCTCTTCTGAAATTGTACTCAATATAGAGGACATTCCTGCTCTAGATGTATTCTACAGCCCACAGTATAAAGCAGTAGTGAGTAAGCAGAGGAAAAAGAGAAAGTTAGAGAGCTCAATCTCTACTGAGGCAGAACAATTAGATGTCTTATGGAAGGATCCTACTACGGATCCAACTGATAATCTTACCAAGTTATCTCAGATTACAGGAGCCTATGCCTCCACAACTATCGACAAAGCATCCAAGGTAAGGCTATTATTAAATGAAAAAGAAGATCAGATACAAGTTCTGCAACAACAATTGCAACAAGCCCGTGCTAACAGTGAAGCATAGATAAAACTTGAAGAGTTACAGCAAGAGCTTCAACAAATGCAAATTGGATATCAGAAAAGTTTGGCAGATAAAGAGAAACAAACATAGATTATCCAAGAGGAGCATAAAGATGACCCTAAGCTTCCAGAGTTTATTTCAGAGTCTGTTTCTTTAAACAAACAACTATTGCAACAACAAGACATATTATGCCAGAAAATCTTGCAATACAACTCTTTTTGTCAAGAAAGTGATAAAATCACTAATCATGTCGTAGAATTACGACATGATTATGATTTAACTAATGAAAGAGTTACTAATTATATGGCATGGAAAAATACAGAGGAAGGAAGAAGAGCAGGAGCACCGATCATCAATAATAGTCCTAAAGAACTGCTCTTCAACAATTCGGATGTACAGATCAGAGAGGCAGAAAAAGCAGCAGAGGAAGCAGCTACAGCAGCAGGAAATATTACTCATTGTGTAAATGAAAATTTGCACAAAGTTAATTTGATTTCAGAAATTATTCCGGGACACCTTCCACAAGCACAGCAATTGCAAACAGAATGGAGGCAAAAGGCTGATGAAAAGGAAAATTCAATTCAAGGAATGACAAGATTAAACTGGGATTCTTACTGGACATACTTAGTGAAACCACACAGTCAATGCAGTGTGCTTAATTGCATCATTAATTTTGCTGAGAAGATTTCTCCTACACTTGCTGATTCTGTCTTTTCGGAGCAGTTGAAATCTGAAGTCGGCCAACCACCTCTTCTCAAAACAATGCTGGATGCCTGCAAGATCAAAGATCAAATTCATAAGTAAATAGTTGATAGTCTTTATTTTTAGATTTAGTTTTAGTTTTACTATATTTTTGCCTAGAAAAAGGACGGTCATTTAAACCGAATCCTAAATTTTTGTAATAAACTATTTTTAGATTTTAGTTATTAGTATTTAAACCCTTCTCATGCATTTATAGAAGGGTCCTGAAATTTGTCAAAAACTTATCCTCAGAACATGCACTTCTGCACCCTCAGAGGAGGTTTTGATGAATGAATGGAACAAGATTTATTGATATCTGTGTCTAATATCTGTTACTGATGTTGCATTTCTGTACTCTTGATAGATGTTGGATTAAGAAAGAGATAAATCATTATTGCTTCTAGCTCATGAGTAGAACCAGTTATAAATGGTACTTTTATCTCTTAACTATTTTTGTTTCTGTGTTAAAAGTGATATTTATGTTTAGTTGTTTATATGTTAATGTTTGAATATTTGAGTTATCATTTGGCATTTTTGTACGGTGATAATTATTTATTTGTGCTTGATATATGAATAGCTTAATATGCGATATGTTTTCCACAACTGTTTCATCTAATTTTTTATGTGAAATAGTTTATCTTTATTGAATTCTTTTCTCATAATAATTGAATGATCTTTATTATCAATTGTTATCTGAAATCCTTTTAGATCGCATATATTGAAAGATTACATCCCGGGTTAGTTTAGAATTAGATATTTCTTAGAATACAATTTGCATATGAATAGATTAGAAATAGATTAAAAGCATTTTACTTAGGAATTTTAGAAAAGAAATATCAAATCTCAAACACACACACACACATATTGGGAAACTGGTCCCATTATCCCCAGTCGGACCCACTACACCAAACGGAAAAGGAGCTGCTAACCAAGGTCCGGACCGGGTGGGTATCCCCCTTGTTGTAGACCCGATTTTCGGGGCTTCAACACATTTGGCGCTAGAAGGAGAGCCTCGAACTATGAATGGAAAGTGAATCTAAATCTAAATACCATTCTGAGAGTAAATCACCCTCACCATCTTCCCCGACTTCCCCATCACACTCAAAAATTTTAAATCTAGAACCAGAAGTTGAAAGAAGAACAGACGCTGCTACAAACCCTGACTTTTCAGAAGAATCTGCTATTGAACCTCCTGAAGTTGAATCTTTGATTCATAAACTTCAGCGATTTTCAATATCACCTCAAAGGTCTGATAAATCTCAAGGCAGTGTGACTTCGCAATATAATCCTGCTCATCCTCTTACTAGATTACAGAGTGAAAAGCTTGGCATTCAGCCAACTGAGTTACCTCTACCTACAAGAAAAAGAGCTAGGAAATCACCCAAAGGGTCTGACAGTGAGACTCTTTCATCATCATCATCCATCTCAAACACTTCATCGTGAAGTCAACCACCCACTCCTCTACTTCAGACTATTGTCCATCAGTCCACTCAATCTTCCACATCTCCTTCTCAAGTCATAATATCTTCATCTTCACAGTCACAAATATTATCATCTGCACTTTCATCTGTTAGAAGTTCAGTGATGGCCCAAATGCCATGGAATAATCTAGGGGCAGTCTTTATGCCTGCACCCTTGAGTCAAATACCGGCCCATTCTGAAAAATGGCTGCCTAAGTTTAATCCTGAAGTAGGCATGCTAGTAGAAGAACATATCAACAACTTTATGTTATCCATAAATCTCAATGGAGTTGTTAATGAAGATGATGTTGTCCAACTTTTTCCCTATACCCTACAAGGAGCAGCTGGATCATGGTATTTCTCATTACCATCTGGATCTATTACTAGTTGGGATATCTTTCAAGATCAATTTTTGACTAAATTTGGTGATGACAGGTCTACAACAACATTGATCAATGATTTGTCTAATCTTAGAGCTGATTCAAAAGAACTTGTCAAGGATTTCAATTCTCGTTTCAATAAATTTTTAAACAAAATTCCTACTGCTTACAAGCCTAGCGAAGAAGTGCGAGGTGAATGCTACATTTCTGCTTTGCCATCAAACATAGCAATCTTTGTTGATAGGGCTAATAAAACAACTTTAGCAGACAATATGAAGGAAGCAATAGCAGTAGAGAAACGAATCATTGCTTTAGAAAAGAAAAATGCAATAGAAGAACGGAAATCCAAGAAGGTCACTTTTAAGGAAGATCCCAAGAAAAAACAACCAAAAGATCCATTTGATTTAGAAGGATTGCAAAAAGTTTTGAAAACCATGTCCAATGAAATGGTTGATATCAAAAAACAAGTAGCAGAAACATCTTCTAAAAAGTCTTTCAAGCCTTTTAGAAGAAATCCTTCAACTGATTCAAAACCACCAAATGTTATTACAAATGTTGAATCAGAAGAAGAAGAAGAAGAGACTGTTACTAAAGAAACTACTAATGAAGAAGAGGTGGTAGAAGTACAAGACATGTGGAATTTCATCCTCCCAGATGAGGAAGACCAAGAAGCATCCCCGGTTAGCACTAGAAGTAAAAATCAACTTGATCCTCCTCAATCTACTCCTAAGCCAAATATCGCAAGCTCATTGGTTAAGGATAAAGTTCCACTCAGGAAAACAACATGCAAAGCAATTCAAAATAGCCCAGTCCAAACAGATTCATCAATTCCATCAAGAAAATTGATTGTTTCGGATGAAATGGAATATAAGATTATAGAAGATATGGAGAAGACTAGGGCTAACATCACTTTTTATGAATTGAGCAAGTTAAAACACAAGCAAAAATTACTTTTGAAAGAATTACATGTTGTACCAGAAAAACCTTTGCCCGACCCTGTAATTTCTCAAGCTTCTAATGACATGGGAACACCTCCAACTAATTCGATCAGTAAAGTTGACCTAGAAAATATCGCTTTAATTGGAGGAAGGTCGAGATCTCATACCCTGCCATTTCTTCTTACTTATGAATTTTTTAATAAAAATTTGCATAACTGTTTAGTGGATTCTGGAGCTTCATCTAATATTCTACCAAAATCAGTATGTGCAAAATTGAACGTTCAACCACAAAAATCTGTTGTGCGCATAATACAGTTAGATCGATCACAAGTCGAAGTGATTGGCGAATTAAATCAGGTTACCATAAGGTTGTCATAAAATCCTAAGGTATGTCAAGTCATTGATATTTTAGTTGCAGATATTCCAGAATTTTATGGCTTAATTCTTAGCAGAGATTGGTCAGAAAAACTTCATGGATACTTTGCAACCGATTGGTCGCACATCTGGCTTCCTTACAATGGTAAACCAAATCAGATAAAGGTTGAACGAGAAAAGCATCAGAAATACATAGTAACAGAATTGGAAGGAGAGAATGAACCTGCTGCATACAACAGTAATATCATTGGCAATTATTCAGTTGATTCTTTCTTAGGAAATTTCAATGCTCACATTTCACCTTATTTAGAACATACTGTTTTATCTCAAATAGAAATTTTTTCTCAAACAGACAGTTCTAAATGTATTAATTTTGTAGATACTCCTGTAAATAAATCTTTATTTTGGAGATTATTTTTGATGGTTCTAAGTCTAATGAAGGAGCAGGAGCATGATGCGTGTTGGTTAGTCCATATGGAAACAAAATTATGTTAACCTGCAGACTTGAGTTTGAATGTACTAATAGTACCACAGAATACGAGGCTTTAATCCAAGGGTTATATAAAGCAATCAGATTGGATATCAAATATCTGCAAGTTTTCGGAGATTCAGAAATTGTAATCAAACAGGTACGCAATACTATACATTGTTTATCAGGTCATTTAAAGCATTATCGATCTTTAGTTCAAGATCTGACTGAACATTTTATAGCATTCAATATTTCACCAATTCCTAGAATCCAGAATGCTAGCGCAAACCTCTTAGCCAATGTAGCCTCCAAGCTCATTCCTGCAGAAGACTTTAGTCCTGATCGATTTTCAATTGAATTAATCTTTAGACCTTCGATTCCTGATAACGTTACCAATTGGAGAATTTTCAACGATGATCCTGATATTGTAAGCTTCCTCACATCTGAAGGATCTTATACCAATTAGATAATCGATGAAGACCAACATGACAAACAATTACAACATGATAGCACTAATAATGCTATTCCAAAGTCAATAGTCAAGTTAGAAGACCTTTATGATTTGAAAGACCGATTTAAAAGATCTACCAATTCAAAATTACAAAGTTCAACTTTGAATTATGAATTAGTAAATCTACGAACTGATACCAAACCACAGAATATTAACCTAGGCCTTGGTCTAACTCCTGAAGAAAAATCAGCATATGTTCACCTTTTGAAACAATATAAAAGTGTCTTTGCTTGGAACTACGATGAACTCAAAACTTATGACACTTCTATCATCCAACACACTATCCCAATGATAAATGATGAGAAACCTGTACAACAAAAGCTCAGAAAAATCCATCCCAATCTAGAAAATCAAATCAAATCTGAACTCAATAATTTATTGAAAGCCAAAATTATTTTTCCTGTTCGACATTCTAAATGGGTTTCCAATATGGTTCCTGTTAGAAAGAAAAACGGAGATATTAGAATTTGCATTGACTTTCGAAATCTTAATAAAGCCTGCCAAAAAGATAATTTTCCTTTGCCTCCTATGGAGAAAATATTACAGGCAGTTGCAGGATTATAATTAATGTCTTTTTTAGATGGTTTATTTGGCTACAACCAAGTGTTAGTTCATCCAGATGATCAATTGAAAACTACATTCAGAACCAAATGGGGCACTTATGCATATCAAAAGATGCCTTTTGGTCTGATCAATGCTGGTGCCACATTTCAAAGAGCCATGGACATCGCTTTTAAGGGATTAGTTAACAAATTAGTGGTAATTCATTTGGATGATATAACTGTATATTCCAAAAACGAAGCAATCATCTTAGAGATTTGAAGCAGATCTTCCAACGTTGTCAAAGGTATGGAATCTCACTTAACCCAAAAAAATCTTTTTTTTCATTAAGTGAAGGAAAACTTCTTGGATTCATAGTGTCAAAATCCGGAATTCATATTGATCCTGATAGAATCAAGGAGATTTCTGAAATATCCTTACCTCACAACAAGAAAGCTATGCAATCTTTCCTCGGCCAAATTAATTTTGTAAAGAGATTTGTACCATATTTTTCAAGAATTGTATCTCCTTTACAAGCAATGATTAAAAAGAATTCAAACTTCAAATGGGGCCAAGATGAATATGAGGCATTCAATCTAATCAAACAAGAAATCATTAATGCTCCATCTTTAGCAACTCCAAATTTTTCCGATCCTTTTATTTTGTACACATTTGCCTCTGATAAATCTTACGCTGCGATTCTCACTCAAGCAAATCAAGACAAAGCAGAAGCCCCAATTTCTTTCTTCAGTTCAAATTTACAGGGAGCTGAGTTGAATTACTCAGATGTGGAGAAACAAGCTTACGCTGTTTTCAAAGCAATTAAGTATTTCAGACTCTTTTTACTTAAAACCCATACAAAAATCATTGTACCTTTTCTAGCGGTAAGAAATATTTTAGTCCAAAAAGATGTGGGTGATAAAAGAGCTAATTGGATTACTGCCTTACAAGAATATGATGTTGAGATCAAACCAGGAAATATTGTTAGAGGTCAAGGCTTTTGCAAAATACTAGCTGGAGCATCACATATTTCTGAGAAATCATCTGAAGAGATACAAACGTATGGGGTAAGCCTAAATGATGTTGAATCATTATATGCTGATATCATTTTTTATCTAAAGAATGGATATGCTCCTCCAAATCTCGATCACACCAAGAAAAGAGCTTTAAGGTTGAAGGCTAAACAATATCAGCTTGTAAACGATGTTCTTTTTAAAATGAATTACGATTATGTTCTTCTTAGATGTTTGGAGAAATCTGAAGCTGAAAAAGTCTTGCAGGAACTTCATGATGGGCCAGCAGGTTGACATTATGCTGGAGATGCTACTGCACATAAAATTCTTCGCGCAGGCTATTACTGGCCCACTTTATTCAAAGATTCACATAGCTATGTAAGAAAATGTCAAATTTGTCAAACCGCAGCTGGAAGACAAAAGAAACCATCATTGCCATTACAACCAGTAAACATTGAACAACCTTTTGATCAATGGGGATTGGACATAATAGGTGAGATCGTTCCTCACTCTTCTAAGCAACATAGGTATATTATTACAACAATTGATTATTTTATGAAATGGGTAGAAGCAGTCCCTCTCAAGATTGCTAATGCTGAACATATCATCGAATTCATAGATCAGTTCATAATTACCAGGTTTGGTTTACCTTCTGATTTAATGTTTGATAATGCATCGTATTTTTCTGGTAATGCTATGACTGAATTTTCACTCAGGAGAGGTTTTAAACTTAAATACTCTGCCAATTATTATCCACAGGGAAATGGATTAGCTGAATCCACAAATAAAAACTTAATTAGAATCATTAAGCGAACCATTGATCAAAATCATAAAAATTGGCATAAGTCTTTAACATATGCTTTATGGGCAGATTGAATAACACAGAAGGCTTCTATTGGTACTTCTCCCTTTAATTTAGTTTATGGGAAAGAAGTAGTTCTTCCAACTCATTTAGCAATTCCTTCTTTAGCCTTATTTCAATATATTGATGAAGCACCAACTTCTTCCATACAACTAAGACAGATGGAAATAATTAAGTTAGAAGAACAACGAGAAAAAGCCAAAATAACTCATGCTCATCATCAAGCATTAGTAAAAGCTTCTTTTGATTCAAACATGATAACCAGAAAAGACTTTCAGGTTGGAGATCTTGTTTTAAAATGGGACAAAGCTCATGAGGAAAAAGGAAAACATACAAAATTTCAACGAATGTGGCTTGGTCCTTTTCAAATTTCAGAAATCATAGGTCCATCTACTTTTATGTTACAGGATTTAACAGGCAAAAGAGAGTCTTTACCTGTTAATGGAAAAATTCTCAAAAAATATTTTCCATAGGAGATCATTCTTCTATTTTGTATATTAGTTTTCTTTATTGTCAAAATAAAACAAGTTGTTAATAGTTACATTTGGAATTCACAAAGAAGATACGAATTTTCTTTTTAGATTTTGTTTTTTTTTACTTTTATAAATAGAATTCTTTTCAGAATATTGATCATTATTATTTAAAGATACAGTTAAAAACTTTAGCCTAGAAATGATATTAGTTTCAACTTTGAAAACTTTGATGAAAAGGAAACTTTTAGTGAAAAATTGTTTTATATCAATTCAATTAAAGGTATCAATAGCAAAACAAAGTTTCTCTATAGAAAAGTTCCTTCCAAAAAACTCTACCATTGTCGTCCAGAGCTATCTTAAGGAAACAATGATATCCTCCCCGCTTAGAAAAATACAATCTTCAAAGAATTATCCAATGATACACTTTTTAACTTAAAGAGTAAGAGGTCTCATCACGAGCCGACTTATCATGATCATAGATATTATAGCTTGCTGACTTTGCCAATACTGCATACCATAACAGGGCAATGACTCAAGATTGTTGCAATCAAAAGACAAGGGGTCTCATCATGAGCCAGCTTGTTCTGCAAAGTTATAAGTCAAGTGAATGGCATTGTCATGAGTTGGCTACCAAACCAAGACATTGCTATTTAAGAATAAAAAATAAAAAACAAAAGCAATAACTTTGAATATGGATTTCTCTTTGAAAATTGTATATTTCTCTAAGTAGGATACAGGATCATTGCTGGGTAACAAGTAACCTTGTCGAAGCTATAAACGTTTGCTGGCAGCAGTGGCTCTACCTACGACAAATGAGCATATTTAAAGCTGATTTATAGAGAAGTCTTTGTTTTTATCTTTTTAAAGCAAGTAATGACTGATGTAAATACAAGGACTAGCTTGAGGAAGTGAATAATCAAAAGTTGAATATAGAAGAAATGAAATATCATTTATAGATTAAAGCATGACGTACTTTGTCTTTTTATAATAAAGTTTGATTTTCTGGAAAAAATTTTGTTTTGAAAAGTTTAGAAAATTCAAAAGAAATGCAGAGATAACTAGTTCTTCCAAGTGAATCGCCAATTGTTGTGGCCAGCAACAACCCCCCTTCTTATTTAATATTAGAAATAATACTAAATAAGTGGGGACCCTTAGTCAAAAAATCCAAAAAATTAATTAGTATTTATTTCCTTTCTCAAATAAAACTTACTATCATAACTTAGGGAAATTCCTTTGAAAATCTTTAAAATAAACCTAAGTTTATGATAGATCAAAACATAATCTTTCTTTGAAGAAAAGTACCACATCCATCGCAAAAAGTGGATATCCTTTATAAAAGCAGAATCTTTTAAAATTGCGATTCCGCGATATTGCGATAACGCGATCCCAAAGAACTATACATTAAAGTATTGATCGCAAACCGCATATTGCAGAAAAGTTGTTTAATAAGTTATATTTTGTGAAATTGCGATTTCGCGATTTTGCGATATTGCGATTTCACTAAGATATTAGACTGCGATTTGTGGATGTTGCAATTTGCGATGATTGCGATCCGCGATATTGCGATTTTGCGATATTGCACAGCAAATCGCAGATCGCATTATCGCAGATTATTCTAGCGCGTTGTCCAAAGTAAATCTTTTCATAAATAAATATCTGTTATGTGCTTTGATGTCAAAATTAATGAATGGATTGTTAATCATTGATGGAAAGGATTTTTTTTTTATTGAAAGGTTGTTTCACATTTAAAATAATATTTTTCATCCGCCTTCATCATTTAAAAGTATCCCGTCACCTTTCTCATATCATTACTCTCACTTAATTCATAACACCGCAGACGCGAAGGAGTAGAAGAATATACAAAGAATTCACAGAGCATTATGGGTAAGAAAGAGAAAGTTCTGAGTGCTGAAAACAAAGAGATGGCTTCCTTATACGCAGACACTGCTTGCAACAAGGACGCCGGTATCACCACTTGGGAAGGGATGCATAATTTTCTCGAAGAAGAAAATCCCAAGGTAATGGAATCGCGGCGACTGCAGGATCAAGTAATTCCTCTGAAGTGTCTCTTACAGATTTGGCTTGTTCATTTCTGCACAGAATAGCAGCAAGACCGAGAATTCTTCCATATACAGATATGGTAAAATGGGTGCCGGATAACACCGATATTTCAGACAGGAAATTTAGAACTCTAGGACAAGAACTCATCGGGTCATTCACTACAGAAGATTTGAGGCTTATGTATCACTTACCGGAACCTCAGGTGACTTACAACAAACAATTTATGGAGAAATTCGCCAGAAAAAATGCAAATTTGGTTGAATGCACCAAGGAATGGACCAAAAGAGAGGAACCATTGAAGAAAAACAAACACGGTATGTACAGTACTGGTTCGCTCACCTCTCCATATTGTTTTGCTGTTGCTATGTTATGCAGGCTTTTTGGAAATCCTGACATAAATATGGTCTTGCCTGAATGGCTCCCTTTGTTGAATGCTACTGTTAGCGCTACAATTGTAGACTGGGCCAAAATATTGTCTGATAATTTAGCCACTGCTATTTTCAATTACCGGTCGAAATGGACTGTTTCTCAGAGGATTTATCCTCCTTTTTATCTATCTGCCTATGTTATGGATTCAATTTGTTTTGTTTCTAAATTCCCTTTGATGGGTTGGCAATGGACAATTCATGATCCCTTGTCTATTCATGTCTATCACAAAGAGTTGTGGGAATCAAAGTTTGTTCCTCATTTTTACAAAATTTGCCATGGCATAATGCTGCCTCTGTACATAATATTGTATAATAAGGATGCTCCAAGGTTATCCCCGGAAGAAGAAGTCAACATTCTCCCTGTCGCAAGATGGTTTGGAGAAGAGTTGTTTACTTATGTAATGGTTTTTGGAAGTTCTGCTTCCCCCCATTTTTTACCCCTGTATGTTCCGGATAAACTTGTAGCTCGGGAGATTGCTTATCAAACCTGTGGTGAAGGAGGTTTGGCAAAGGAATTAAAGGAGAAGAAGAAGGGCATTTGGCCACAATTTCCCATAGCCTATGGAGAATTCTCATTGTTTGATGTTGGTCACGCATTCAAAGACATAATCAATATTACATGCTTACAACTGTTCAAGTTTTCAAGAAGGTTATTTGATCCAATTGATGTTGTTAAAAATTTCACCACTGCAATCAAAGTAAGAGTGTTTTCTGGAGAAGAAGATCCTTTTGATGATATGTTTCAAACACAATGTTCATTTAAAGAAGTTTTTCATTCAGCTCAAACACAGTTATCCCCAGAAGATTTTTAGGAATTTAAAGTTTACAGAGAGAGAAGACTAACTACTATCCCTTTGGAAAATTTACTCTTGGAACCCGCAAGGGAACCAACTCCTAGTGTCAGTCTTAGTGGCAGCTCAAATACAGAAAAGTCTAAGTCGAAGTCTGACAAAGAGACTTCTGAGCATTCTAAAAATATTGATAATGATGAAAGCTCAGTGAAAGATACAACTCAATCAAAAGAGCTTTCACAACAACAGAATTTTACCACTCCACAGTTGAATCTTCCACCTCTCAATGTACAACAACCGATAGTCAGGACTGAATTGGACAAAGAATGGGAAAATTTAATCAATTACTTAATGTGGAAGGATAGAATATACAGACCCCTGTACAGACAACAAAAGTTTTGAGCACGGGAATAAGTGGCAACGTCACAGAAACTGAGCATATACCTATCACTCCCTCTTCTGAAATTGTACTCAATATAGAGGACATTCCTCCTCTAGATGTATTCTACAGCCCGCAGTATAAAGCAGTAGTGAGGAAGCAGAGGAAAAAGAGAAAGTTAGAGAGCTCAATCTCTATTGAGGCAGAACAATTAGATGTCTTATGGAAGGATCCTACGGATCAGCAGTATCTTACAGTTATCTCGGTTAAAGAGCCTATGCCTCATTGACTTCTCCCGATAGCAACTCCAGAGTGAGCTATTATTAAATGAAAAATAAGATCAGATACAAGCTCTGCAACAACAATTGCAACAAGCCTATGCTAACAGTGAAGCAAAAATAAAACTTGAACAGTTACAACAAGAGCTTCAAAAGATGAAAATTGGTTATCAGAAAAGTTTGGCAGATAAAGAGAAACAAATACATATTATCCAAGAAGATCACAAAGACGACCCTAAGCTTCCATAGTTTATTTCAGAGTCTGTTTCCTTGAACAAACAACTACTGTAGCAGCAAGACATATTATGCCAGAAAATCTCGCAATACAAATCTTCTTGTCAAGAAAGTGATAAAATCACTAATCATGTCATAGAATTACGACATGATTATGATTTAACTAATGAAAGAGTTACTATTTATATGGCATGGAAAAAGACAGAGGAAGGAAGAAGAGAAGGAGCACCGATCATCAATGATAGTCGTAAAGAACTGCTCTTCAACAATTGGGATGTACGGATCAAGCGGAAAAAACGCGAGAGACGGCTACGGCGGGAAATGTGCGGTTGTGTAAATGAAAATTTTAAAGTTAAGGTGATTTGAAATTATTAGGACACCTTCCACAAACACAACAGGTGCAAACGGAATGAGGCAAAAGGCTGATGAAAAGGCAAAGTCAATTCAAGAACTGACAAGATTAAACTGGGATTCTTACTGGAAATATCTAGTAAAACCCCACAGTCAATGCAGTGCGCTTAGTTGCATCATTAACTCTGCTGAGAAGATTTCTCCTACACTTGCCGATTCTGTCTTTTCGGGGCAGTTGAAATCTGAAGTCGGCCAACCAACTCTTCTCAAAACAATGCTAGATGCTTGCAAGATCAAATATCAAATTCATAAGTAGATAGTTGATAGTCTTACTAATTTTGTAAATGAGAATTTGCACAAAGAAAATTTGATTTCGAAGTGATAGGGCACCTTCCACAAAGCACAACGATTGCAAACAGAATGGAGGCAAAAGGCTGATGAAAAGGAAAATTCAATTCAAGGAATGACAAGATTAAACTGGGATTCTTACTGGACATACTTAGTGAAACCACACAGTCAATGCAGTGTGCTTAATTGCATCATTAATTTTGCTGAGAAGATTGCTCCTACACTTGTTGATTCTGTCTTTTCGGAGCAGTTGAAATCTGAAGTCGGCCAACCACCTCTTCTCAAAACAATGCTGGATGCCTGCAAGATCAAAGATCAAATTCATAAGTAAATAGTTGATAGTATTTATTTTTAGATTTAGTTTTAGTTTTACTATATTTTTGCCTAGAGAAAGGACGGTCATTTAAACCGAATCCTAAATTTTTGTAATAAACTATTTTTAGATTTTAGTTATTAGTATTTAAACCCTTCTCATGCATTTAGAGAAGGGTCCTGAAATTTGTCAAAAACTTATCCTCAGAACATGCACTTCTACACCCTCAGAGGAGGTTTTGATGAATGAATGGAACAAGATTTATTGATATCTGTGTCTAATATCTGTTACTGATGTTGCATTTCTGTACTCTTGATAGATGTTGGATTAAGAAAGAGATAAATCATTATTGCTTCTAGCTCATGAGTAGAACCAGTTATAAATGGTACTTTTATCTCTTAACTATTTCTGTTTTTGTGTTAAAAGTGATATTTATGTTTAGTTGTTTATATGTTAATGTTTGAATATTTGAGTTATCATTTGGCATTTTTGTATGGTGATAATTATTTATTTGTGCTTGATATATGAATAGCTTAATATGCGATATGTTTTCCACAACTGTTTCATCTAAATTTTTATGTGAAATAGTTTATCTTTATTGAATTCTTTTCTCATAATAATTGAATGATATTTATTATCAATTGTTATCTGAAATCCTTTTAGATCGCATATATTGAAAGATTACATCCCGGGTTAGTTTAGAATTAGATATTTCTTAGAATACAGTTTGCATATGAATAGATTAGAAATAGATTAAAAGAATTTTAATTAGGAAGTTTAAAAAATAAATATCAAATCTCAAACACACACACACATATTGGGAAACTGGTCCAATTATCCCCAGTTGGACCCACTACACCAAATGGAAAAGGAGCTGCTAACCAAGGTCCGGACCGGGTGGGTATCCCCCTTGTTGTAGACCCGATTTTCGGGGCTTCAACATATTTGGCGCTAGAAGGAGGGCCTCAAACTATGAATGGCAAGTGAATCTAAATCTAAATACCATTCTAAGAGTAAATCACCCTCACCATCTTCCCCGACTTCTCCATCATACTCAGAAATTTTAAATCTAGAACCAGAAGTCGAAAGAAGAACAGACACTGCCACAAACCCTGAATTTTCAGAAGAATCTACTATTGAACTTTCTGAAGTCGAATCTTTGATTCATAAAATTCGGCGATTTTCAATATCACCTCAAAGGTCTGATAAATCTCAAGGCAGTGTGACTTCACAATATAATCCTTCTCATCCTCTCACTAGATTACAGAGTGAAAAGCTTGGCATTCAGCGAACTGAGTTACCTCTACCTACAAGAAAAAGAGCTATGAAATCACCCAAAGGGTCTGATAGCGAGACTCTTTCATCATCATCATCCATCCCAAACACTTCATCGCGAAGTCAACCACCCACTCCTCCACTCCAGTCTACTGTCCATCAGTCCACTCAATCTTCCACATCTCCTTCTCAAATCATAATATCTTCATCTTCACAGTCACAAATATTATCATCTGCACTTTCATCTGTTAGTAGTTCAGTGATGGCCCAAATGTCATGGAATAATCTAGGGGCAGTCTTAATGCCTGCACCCTTGAGTCAAATACCAGCCCATCCTGAAAAATGGTTGCCTAAGTTTAATCCTGAAGCAGGCATGCTAGTAGAAGAACATATCAACAACTTTATGTTATTCATAAATCTCAACGAAGTTGTTAATGAAGATGTTGTTGTCCGACTTTTTCCCTATACCCTACAAGGAGCAGCTGGATCATGGTATTTCTCATTACCATCTGGATCTATTACTACTTGGGATATTTTTCAAGATCAATTTTTAATTAAATTTGGTGATGACAGGTCTACAACAACATTGATCAATGATTTGTCTAATCTTAGAGTTGATTCAAAAGAACTTGTCAAGGATTTCAATTCTCGTTTCAATAAATTGTTAAACAAAATTCCTACTGCTTCCAAGCCTAGTGAAGAAGTGCGAAGTGAATGGTACATTTATGCTTTGCCATCCAACATAGCAATCTTTGTTGATAGGGATAATAAAACAACTTTAGCAGACAATATGAAGGAAGAAATAGCAGTAGAGAAATGAATCATTTCTTTAGAAAAGAAAAATGCAATAGAAGAACGGAAATCCAAGAAGGTAACTTTTAAGGAAGATCCCAAGAAAAAACAACCAAAAGATCCATTTGATTTAGAAGGATTGCAAAAAGTTTTGAAAACCATGTCCAATGAAATGGTTGATATCAAGAAACAAGTAGCAGAAACATCTTCTAAAAAGTCTTTCAAGCCTTTTAGAAGAAATCCTTCAACTGATTCAAAACCACCAAATGCTATTACAAATGCTGAATCAGAAGAAGAAGAAGAAGAGACTGTTACTGAAGAAACTACTCATGAAGAAGAGGTGGTAGAAGTACAAGGCATGTGGGATTTCATCCTCCCAGATGAGGAAGACCAAGAAGCATTCCCGGTTAGCACTAGAAGTAGAAATCAACTTGATCCTCCTCAATCTACTCCTAAACCAAAGAGCGCAAGCTCATTGGCTAAGGATAAAGTCGCACCCAAGAAAACAACATCCAAAGCAATTCAAACTAGCCCAGTCCAAACAGATTCATCAATTCCATCAAGAACATTGATTGTTCCGGGTGAAATGGAATATAACATTATAGAAGATATGAAGAAGACTAGGGCTAACATCACTTTTTATGAATTGAGCAAGTTAAAACACCAGAAAAAGGTACTTTTGAAAGAATTACATGTTGTACTAGAAAAACCTTTTCCCGACCCTGTAATATCTCAAGCTTCTAATGACATGGGAAGACCTCCAACTAATTCAATCAGTAAAGTTGATCTTGAAAATATCTCTTTAATTGGAGGAAGGTCCGGATCTCATACTCTTCCATTTCTTCTTACTTATGAATTTTTTAATAAAATTTTGCATAACTATTTAGTGGATTCTGGAGCTTCATCTAATATTCTACCAAAATCAGTATGTGCAAAATTGAACGTTCAACCACAAAAATCTGTTGTGCGCATAATACAGTTAGATCGATCACAAGTCGAAGTGATTGGCGAATTAAATCAGGTTACCATAAGGCTGTCATAAAATCCTAAGGTATGTCAAGTCATTGATATTTTAGTTGCAGATATTCCAGAATTTTATGGCTTAATTCTTAGCAGAGATTGGTCAGAAAAGCTTCATGGATACTTTGCAACCGATTGGTCGCACATCTGGCTTCCTTACAATGGTAAACCAAATCAGATAAAGGTTGAACGAGAAAAGCATCAAAAATACATAGTAACAGAATTGGAAGGAGAGAATGAACCTGTTGCATACAACAGTAATATCATTGGCAATTATTCAGTTGATTCTTTCTTAGGAAATTTCAATGCTCACATTTCACCTTATTTAGAACATTATGTTTTATCTCAAATAGAAAATTTTTCTCAAACAGACAGTTCTAAATGTATTAATTTTGTAGATACTCCTGTAAATAAATCTTTATTTTGGAGATTATTTTTTGATGGTTCTAAGTCTAATGAAGGAGCAGTAGCAGGATGCGTGTTGGTTAGTCCATAGGGAAACAAAATTATGTTAACCTGCAGACTTGAGTTTGAATGTACTAATAGTACCGCAGAATACGAGGCTTTAATCCAAGGGTTATATAAAGCAATCGGATTGGATATCAAATATCTGCAAGTTTTCGGAGATTCAGAAATTGTAATCAAACAGGTATGCAATACTATACATTGTTTATCAGGTCATTTAAAGCATTATCAATCTTTAGTTCAAGATATGACTGAACATTTTATAGCATTCAATATTTCACCAATTCCTAGAATCCAGAATGCTAGTGCAGACCTCTTAGCCAATGTAGCCTCTAATCTTATTCCTGCAGAAGACTTTAGTCCTGATCGATTTTCAATTGAATTAATCTTTAGACCTTTGATTCCTGATAACGTTACCAATTGGAGAATTTTCAACGATGATCCTGATATTGTAAGCTTCCTCACATCTGAAGGATCTTATACCAATCAGATAATCGATGAAGACCAACATGACAAACAATTACAACATGATAGCACTAATAATGCTATTCCAAAGTCAATTGTCAAGTTAGAAGAACTTTATGATTTGAAATACCGATTTAAAAGATCTACCAATTCAAAATTACAAAGTTCAACTTTGAATTATGAATTAGTAAATCTAGGAATTGATACCAAACCATAGAATATCAACCTAGGCCTTGGTCTAACTCCTGAATAAAAATCAACATATGTTCGTCTTTTGAAACAATATAAAAGTGTCTTTGCTTGGAACTACGATGAACTCAAAACTTATGACACTTCTATCATCCAACACACTATCCCAATGATAAATGATGAGAAACCTATACAACAAAAGCTCAAAAAAATCCATCCCAATCTAGAAAATCAAATCAAATCTGAACTCAATAATTTATTGAAAGCCAAAATTATTTTTCCTATTCGACATTCTAAATGGGTTTCCAATATGGTTCCTATTAGAAAGGAAAACGGAGATATTAGAATTTGCATTGACTTTCGAAATCTTAATAAAGCCTGCCAAAAAGATAATTTTCCTTTGCCTCCCATGGAGCAAATATTAAAGGCAGTTGCAGGATTAGAATTAATGTCTTTCTTAGATGGTTTCTCTGGCTACAAACAAGTGTTAGTTCATCTAGATGATCAATTGAAAACTACATTTAGAACCAAATGGGGCACTTATGCATATCAAAAGATGCCTTTCGGTCTGATCAATGCTGGTGCCACATTTCAAAGAGAAATGGACATCGCTTTCAAGGGATTAGTTAACAAATCAGTGGTAATTTATTTGGATGATATAACTATATATTCCAAAAAACGAAGCAATCATCTTAGAGATTTGAAGCAGATCTTCCAACGTTGTCAAAGGTATGGAATTTCACTTAACCCAAAAAAATATTTTTTTGCATTAAGTGAAGGAAAACTTCTTGGATTCATAGTGTCAAAATCTGGAATTCATATTGATCCTGATAGAATCAAGGAGATTTATGAAATATCCTTACCTCACAACAAGAAATCTATGCAATCTTTCCTCGGCCAAATTAATTTTGTAAAGAGATTTGTACGAGATTTTTCAAGAATTGTATCTCCTTTACAAGAAATGATTAAAAAGAATTCAAAATTCAAATGGGGCCAAGATGAATATGAGGCATTCGATCTAATCAAACAAGAAATCATTAATGCTCCATCTTTAGCAACTCCAAATTTTTCCAATCCTTTTATTTTGTACACATTTTCCTCTGATAAATCTTACGCTGCGATTCTCACTCAAGCAAATCAAGACAAAGCAGAAGCCCCAATTGCTTTCTTCAATTCAAATTTATAGGGAGCTGAGTTGAATTACTCAGATGTGGAGAAACAAGCTTACGCTGTTTTCAAATCAATTAAGTATTTCAGACCCTTTTTACTTAAAACCCATACAAAAATCATTGTATCGTTTCCAGCGGTAAGAAATATTTTAGTCCAAAAAGATGTGGGTGAGAAAAGAGCTAATTGGATTACTGCCTTACAAGAATATGATGTTGAGATCAAACCAGCAAATATTGTAAGAGGTCAAGGCTTTTGCAAAATACTAGCTGGAGCATCACAGATTTCTAAAAAATCATCTGAAGAGATACAAACGTATGAGGTAAGCCTAAACGATGTTGAATCATTATATGCTGATATCATTTTTTATCTAAAGAATGGATATGCTCCTCCAAATCTCGATCACACCAAGAAAAGAGCTTTAAGGTTGAAGGCTAAACAATATCAGCTTGTAAACAATGTTCTTTTTAAAATGAATTACGATTTTTTTCTTCTTAGATGTTTAGAGAAATCTGAAGCTGAAAAAGCCTTGCAGGAACTCCATGATGGACCAGCAGGTGGACATTATGCTTGAGATGCTACTGCACATAAAATTCTTCTTGCAGGCTATTAATGGCCCACTTTATTCAAAGATTCACATAGCTATGTAAGAAAATGTCAAATTTTTCAAACCGCAGCTGGAAGACAAAAGAAACCATCATTGCCATTACAACCAGTAAACATTGAACAACCTTTTGATCAATGGGGATTGGACATAATGGGTGAGAGCGTTCCTCACTCTTCTAAGAAACATAAGTATATTATTACCGCAACTGATTATTTTACGAAATGGGTAGAAGCAGTCCCTCTCAAGGTTGCTAATGCTGAGCACATCATTGAATTCATAGATCAGTTCATAATCACCAGGTTTGGTTTACCTTTTGCTTTAGTGTTTGACAATGCATCATATTTTTCTGGTAATGCTATGACTGAATTTTCACTCAAGAGAGGTTTTAAACTTAAATATTCTGCCAACTATTATCCACGGGGAAATGGGTTAGCTGAATCCACAAATAAAAACTTAATCAAAATCATTAAGCGAACCATTGATAAAAATCATAAAAATTGGCATAAGTCTTTAATATATGCTTTATGGGCAGATCGAATAACACAGAAGGCTTCTATTGGTACTTCTCCCTTTAATTTAGTTTATGGGAAAGAATTAGTTCTTCCAACTCATTTAGCAATTCCTTCTTTGGCCTTAGTTCAATATATAGATGAAGTACCAACTTCTTCCTTGCAACTAAGACAGATGGAAATAATTAAGTTAGAAGAACAACGAGAAAAAGCCAAAATAACTCATGCTCATCATCAAGCATTAGTAAAAGCTTCTTTTGATTCAAACATGATAACCAGAAAAGACTTTCAGGTTGGAGATCTTGTTTTAAAATGGGACAAAGCTCATGAGGAAAAAGGAAAACATACAAAATTTCAACGAATGTGGCTTGTTCCTTTTCAAATTACAGAAATCATAGGTCCATCTACTTTTATGTTACAGGATTTAACAGGCAAAAGAGAGTCTTTACCTGTTAATGGAAAAATTCTCAAAAAATATTTTCCATAGGAGATCATTCTTCTATTTTGTATATTAGTTTTCTTTATTGTCAAAATAAAACGAGTTGTTAATAGTTACATTTGGAATTCACAAAGAAGATACGAATTTTCTTTTTAGATTTTGTTTTTTTTTACTTTTATAAATAGAATTCTTTTCAGAATATTGATCATTATTATTTAAAGATACAGTTAAAAACTTTAGCCTAGAAATGATACTAGTTTCAACTTTGAAAACTTTGATGAAAAGACAACTTTTAGTGAAAAATTGTTTTATATAAATTCAATTAAAGGTATCAATAGAAAAACAAAGTTTCTCTATAGAAAAGTTCCTTCCAAAAAACTCTACCATTGTCATCCAGAGCTATCTTAGGGAAACAATGATATCCTCCCCGCTTAGAAAAATATAATCTTCAAAGAATTATCCAATGATACACTTTTTAACTTAAAGAGTAAGAGGTCTCATCACGAGCCAACTTATCATGATCATAGATATTATAGCTTGCTGACTTTGCCAATACTGCATACCATAAGAGGGCAATGACTCAAGATTGTTGCAATCAAAAGACAAGGGGTCTCATCACGAGCCAGCTTGTTCAGCAAAGTTATAAATCAAGTGAATGGCATTGTCATGAGTTGGCTACCAAACCAAGACATTGTTCTTTAAGAATAAAAAAGAAAAAACAAAAGCAATAACTTTGAATATGGATTTCTCTTTGAAAATTGTATATTTCTCTAAGTAGGATACAGGATCATTGTTGGGTAACAGGTAACCCTGTCGAAGCTATAAACGCTTGCTGGCAGCAGTGGCTCTACCTACGACAAATGAGCATATTTAAAGCTTATTTATAGAGAAGTCTTTGTTTTTATCTTTTTAAACCAAGTAATGACTGATGTAAATACAAGGACTAGCTTGAGGAAGTGAATAATCAAAAGTTGAACATAGAAGAAATGAAATATCATTTATAGATTAAAGCATGACATACTTTGTATTTTTATAATAAAGTTTGATTTTCTGGAAAAAATTTTGTTTTGAAAAGTTTAGAAAATTCAAAAGAAATGCAGAGATAACTGGTTCTTCCAAGTGAATCGCCAATTGTTGTGACCAGCAACAACCCCCCTTCTTATTTAATATTAGAAATAATACTAAATAAGTGGGGACCCTTAGTCAAAAAATCCAAAAAATTAATTAGTATTTATTTCCTTTCTCAAATAAAACTTACTATCATAACTTAGGGAAATTCCTTTGAAAATATTTAAAATAAACCTAAGTTTATGATAGATCAAAACATAATCTTTCTTTGAAGAAAAGTACCGCATCCATCGGAAAAAGTGGATATCCTTTGTAAAAGTAGAATCTTTTACAATTGTGATTCCGCGATATTGCGATAACGCGATCCCAAAGAACTATACATTAAAGTATTGATCGCAAACCATATATCACATAAAAGTTGTTTAATAAGTTATATTTTGTGAAATTGTGATTTCGTGATTTTGCGATATTGAGATTTCGCGAAGATATTAAACTGTGATTTGTGGATGTTGCGATTTGCGATGATTGTGATCTGCGATATTGCGATTTTGCGATATTGCACAGAAAATCGCAGATCGCATTATCACATATTCTTCTAGCGCGTTGTCCAAAGTAAATCTTTTCATAAATAAATATCCGTTATGCACTTTGATGTCAAAATTAATGAATGGATTGTTAATCATTGATGGAAAGGATTTTGTTTTGATTGAAAGGTTGTTTCACGTTTAAAATAATATTTTTCATCCACCTTCAGCATTTAAAACTATCTCGTCACCTTTCTCATATCATTACTCTCACTTAATTCATAACACCGCAGGCACGAAGGAGCAGAAGAATATACAAAGCATTCACAGAGCATTATGGGTAAGAAAGAGAAAGTTTTGAGTGCTGAAAACAAAGAGATGGCTTCCTTAAACGTAGACACTGCTTGCAACAAGGACGCCGGTATCACCACTTGGGAAGGGATGCATAATTTTCTCGAAGAATAAAATCCCAAGGTAATGGAAGTCGCGGCTACTGCAGGATCAAGCAATTCCTCTAAAGCGTCTCTTAGATAATTTGCTTGTTCATTTCTGCACAGAATAGCAGCAAGACCGAGAATTCTTCCGTATACAGATATGGTAAAATGGGTGTTGGATAACACCGATATTTCAGACAGGAAATTTAGAACTCCAGGACAAGAACTCATCGGGTCATTCACTACAGAAGATTTGAGGCTTATGTATCACTTACCGGAACCTCAGGTGACTTACAACAAACAATTTATGGAGAAATTCGCCAGAGACCAGAGAAAATGCAAATTTGGCGGAATGCACCAAGGAATGGACCAAAAGAGAGGAACCATTGAAGAAAAACAAACACGGTATGTACAGTACTGGTTCGCTCACCTCTCCATATTGTTTTGTTGTTGCTATGTTATGCAGGCTTTTTGGAAAGCCTGACATAAATATGGTCTTGCCTGAATGACTCCCTTTGTTGAATGCTGTTGTTAATGCTACAATTGTAGACTGGGCCAAAATCTTGTCTGATAATTTAGCCACTGCTATTTTCAATTACCGGTCCAAACGGACTGTTTCTCAGAGGATTTATCCTCCTTTTTATCTATCTGCCTATGTTATGGATTCAATTTGTTTTGTTTCTAAATTCCCTTTGATGGGTTGGCAATGGACAATTCATGATCCCTTGCCTATTCATGTCTATCACAAAGAGTTGTGGGAATCAAAGTTTGTTCCTCATTTTTACAAAATTTGCCATGGCATAATGCTGCCTCTGTACAGAATATTTTATAATAAGGATGCTCCAAGGTTATCCCCAGAAGCAGAAGTCGACATTCTCCCTGTCGCAAGATGGTTTGGAGAAGAGTTGTTTACTTATGTAATGGTTTTTGGAAGTTCTGCTTCCCCCCATGTTTTACCCCTGTATGTTCCGGATAAACTTGTAGCTTGGGAGATTGCTTATCAAACCTGTGGTGAAGGAGGTTTGACAAAGGAATTAAAGGAGAAGAAGAAGGGCATTTGGCCACAATTTCCCGTAGCCTATGGATCATTTTCATTGTTTGATGTTGGTCACGCATTCAAAGAGGTAAGCAATATTACATGCTTACAATTGTTCAAGTTTTCGAGAAGGTTATTTGATCCAATTGATGTTGTTAAAAATTTCACCACTGCAATCAAAGTAAGAGTGTTTTCTGGAGAAGAAGATCCTTTTGATGATATGTTTCAAACAAAATGTTCATTTAAAGAAGTTTTGCATTTAGCTCAAACACAGTTATCCCCAGAAGAATTTCAGGAATTTAAAGTTTACAGAGAGAGAAGACTAACTACTATCCCTTTGGAAAATTTACGCTTGGAACCCGCAAGGGAACCAACTCCTAGTGTCAGTCTTAGTGGC
Organism: Pinus albicaulis; assembly: GCA_034641835.2. Lineage (NCBI taxonomy): Eukaryota > Viridiplantae > Streptophyta > Pinopsida > Pinales > Pinaceae > Pinus > Pinus albicaulis. Next base: position 661,483,599 of record CM076569.1, on the reverse strand, counting down.
AGCTCAGATACAGAAAAGTCTAAGTCGAAGTCTGACAAAGAGACTTCTGAGCGTTCTAAAAAGATTGATAATGATGAAAGCTCAGTGAAAGATACAGCCCAATCAAAAGAGCTTTCACAACAACAGACTTTTACCACTCCACAGTTGAATCTTCCACCTCTCAATGTACAACAACCGATAGTCAGGACTGAATTGGACAAAGAATGGGAAAATTTTAATCAATTGCTTAATGTGGAAGGACAAAATATACAGACCCCTGTACAGACAACACAATTTTTGAGCACGGGAATAAGTGGCAACGTCACAGAAACTGAGCATATACCTATCACTCCCTCTTCTGAAATTGTACTCAATATAGAGGACATTCCTTCTCTATATGTATTCTACAGCCCGTAGTATAAAGCAGTAGTGAGGAAGCAGAGGAAAAAGAGAAAGTTAGAGAGCTCAATCTCTACTGAGGCAGAACAATTAGATGTCTTATGGAAGGATCCTACTATGGATCCAACTGATAATCTTACCAAGTTATCTCAGATTACAGGAGCCTATGCCTCCGCAACTATCGAAAAATCATCCGAGGTAAGGCTATTATTAACTGAAAAAGAAGATCAGATACAAGTTCAGCAACAACAATTGCAACAAGCCTGTGCTAACAGTGAAGCACAAATAAAACTTGAAGAGTTACAGCAAGAGCTTCAACAGATGCAAATTGGATATCAGAAAAGTTTGGCAGATAAAGAGAAACAAATACAGATTATCCAAGAGGAGCACAAAGATGACCCTAAGCTTCCAGAGTTTATTTCAGATTTTGTTTCTTTGAACAAACAATTACTGTAACAACAAGACATATTATGCCAGAAAATCTCGCAATACAACTCTTTTTTTCAAGAAAGTGATAAAATCACTAATCATGTCGTAGAATTACGACATGATTATGATTTAACTAATGAAAGAGTTACTAATTATATGGCATGGAAAAAGGCAGAGGAAGGAAGAAGAGCAGGAGCATCGATCATCAATAATATTCATAAAGAACTGCTCTTCAACAATTGGGATGTACAGATCAGAGAGGCAGAAAAAGCAGCAGAGGAAGCAGCTACAGCAGCAGGAAATATTACTCATTGTGTAAATGAAAATTTGCACAAAGTTAATTTGATTTCAGAAATTATTCCGGGACACCTTCCACAAGCACAGCAATTGCAAACAGAATGGAGGCAAAAGGCTGATGAAAAGGCAAAGTCAATTCAAGGACTGACAAGATTAAACTAGGATTCTTACTGGACATACTTAGTGAAACCACACAGTCAATGCAGTGCGCTTAATTGCATCATTAATTCTGTTGAGAAGATTGCTCCTACACTTGTTGATTCTGTCTTTTCGGGGCAGTTGAAATCTGAAGTCGGCCAACCACCTCTTCTCAAAACAATGTTGGATGCTTGCAAGATAAAAGATCAAATTCATAAGTAGATAGTTGATAGTCTTTATTTTTAGATTTAGTTTAATTTTTACTATATTTTTTCCTAGAAAAAGGACGATCATTTAAACCGAATCCTAAATTTTTGTAATAAACTATTTTTAGATTTTAGTTATTAGTATTTAAACCCTTCTCATGCATTTAGAGAAGGGTCCTGAAATTTGTCAAAAACTTATCCTCAGAACATGCACTTCTGCACCCTCAAAGGAGGTTTTGATAGATGAATGGAATGAGATTTATTGATATCTGTGTCTAATATCTATTACTGATGTTTCATTTCTGTACTCTTGATAGATGTTGGATTAAGAAAGAGATAAATCATTATTTCTTCTAGCTCATGAGTAGAACCAGTTATAAATGGTACTTTTATCTCTTAACTGTTTCTGTTTCTGTGTTAAAAGTGATATTTATGTTCAGTTGTTTATATGTTAATGTTTGAATACTTGAGTTATCATTTGGAATTTTTTGTATGCGGTGATAATTATTTATTTGTGCTTGATATATGAATAGCTTAATATAGATCGGTTTTCTAAGCTGTTTCATCTAACTTTTTATGTGAAATAGTTTATTTTTATTAATTCTTTTCTCATAATAATTGAATGATCTTTATTATCAATTGTTATAAAATCCTTTTTAGATCGCATATATTGAAAGATTACATCCTGGGTTAGTTTAGAATTAGATATTTCTTAGAATACAGTTTGCATATGAATAGATTAGAAGTAGATTAAAAGAATTTTACTTAGGAATTTTAGAAAAGAAATATCAAATCTCAAACACACACACACATATTGGGAAACTGGTCCCATTATCCCCAGTCGGACCCACTACACCAAACGGAAAAAGAGCTACTAACCAAGGTCCGGACTGGGTGGGTATCCCCCTTGTTGTACACCCGATTTTCGGGGCTTCAACACGGCAATATTGGTAACAACTGCCTCCTCTACCTGCGCCGGTACAGTCTCGAACACCGTGCCGATTTGGGTTTTGGCCTCGGCGGCTACCTGCTGCATTGTCCTGGTGCTGCATTGGAGGGGCGGGCGGAGCTCACGAATTAATTGTTTGGCCATTGATGTGATGGCCTCTGTTTGCTGGATCTGCACCTCTAGAGCATCCGCCTGGGCGTATAGCAGGTCCAACCACACAGGGTCTGTGGCCTCTTGGATTTCCCTCGAAATTTGCTGCAGCTATGCTGAAATTGGCTACATTTTGACTGTAAGGGCCATTGAGCACTCCTGAAGACCCTTTAGGAGGTCGTAAGCATTGCGTGCTGCAGAGTTGAGGGTTTCCTGCATCTGGTTGACCTGGCCTTGCTTTTCGGCAATTTGTGCTGTATAAACTGCCTCTGGATCGGAAAGTGCTAGCCGTGCTACTAACGCTGCTTGAAGCTCCACATTTTCCTTATGGAGGCCGTTGAGTGCGATCTAGAGGTGGAGGGCCTGTTCTATGATACTTGTATATGGTACATCTGTAGGCAGCTAAGTGTAATGAGCCTCGACGGTGGGCCATAACTCGGAAAACACCTTGGTGACTTCGTTTATCTGACCTTGCAGCTGACCCTATGTGGTTATGAGCTGGTCGCGCTGTGCATTAAGCGCGATGATCTGCTGCTATTGTTCATCGCACTTTTGCTGCAGTTTAGAATGAAGCCTCTTGGCCTGATGGGCCGCCCTCTGGATAAAGAAGTACAACTGAGATGTACCCCATGTTTCTAAATTGCCGACCCTCGAAGTGCTTTGGTCCGGACTCCTTTCCTGCAAGGGCTTCCCACTGGCAACTGATCGAGTAGAATGCTCTGGAGGGGATGGAGGCAAGGTATGATGAGGCGCTGAGTCGGCCATATTCAAGTCCGGTCGCTCCTGCTGATCTGTATGGATAGTCTGTGGAGGTACAGTAGGCTCAGGCTGAGCCTCAGCTGAGTCGGCAACAATTTGTGCCATTTGTGTAATTATACAAGACAAAGAAACTTGGGGTTCCTCAGTGGGGTCGACCAGTAGTAATATTGCTACAGTACTGGAGTCAACCTCGGCCCCATGGTCCCCATTAAGTAGCTCTCGGATGATTGGGTCTGACACGGTGGCGGATGAATTGGATGGTGTGGATGAAGTGGTAGGTGGAGGTGGAACGGTGTGTGGGGGTGGAAGTCG